>JAHZMV010004850.1:0-10274 GCA_027743765.1 Coecobrya sp. COE2 | reverse complement strand
CGTCTAATAAATAAAAAGTCTGGGGATCATGTTGAAAATTGTAAATTCATTCATAAAAGAAAACTGTAGAATTGCCAGCCATTTAAAAATGTACACATAAACTCTGTATCATCTTTAGTAAAATAGGAAGTGATAAGAACAATAAGTATATATCGCAGACAATGGCTTATCAGTTTCAGAATACCTTATCAATAGATAACTATGCGGTGAATAACATTTTTGACTTGTTTGCGTGAAACCTAATAAAGTTTTATTTTGTAATCTTGGTTATACATATTGTAATCATTCCAATAATGCATGATGACATCTATTTACGTATAATGGCATATCGGTACGAACAATTATACATAAAATATTACAATCTCCACTGCTGTACATTTTCGGTATTCAAGTAAATAACATTTCATAGTTTTTGAGATGAAATAATAATTTGCAGCAACATGTATCAACGAATTTCTAACGAAATATTTTTCTTATAGCATTTTGATTTGTGGTATCACGAACACTTTGGAACGTTATATGCCAGCAAACTCACGAGTTTAAGCAAGTTACATTATTTTGTAACCAAGCGTAAAGACAATGCATGGTTCAGTGTTGAAGATGAAAATCCAGACAGCATATAAACTATACAGATCAAGAAATAGCTTGTGAAAGGACCTTTTCAGAGGAAAGGGAAGATCCGCTGGCTGCATACTTTCAAACTATTCATTTTATACTGATTATCAAAGCGGTTTGTAAAATCCAGCACTACTCATACTGTGGTAAGCATATACATACAGACTAACGTTTTCGTCAATATTATTTTTTGATATACTTGTACAGATCATATCATATAATGATTCTGTGTGTAATATACTTGGCCACCAAATTTTTCTAGTGAAAGAAAAAAAACAGGGCTTACTATGGCAATTCCGGCAAGGAATGGATGCAGAAGCAAGAAGGTCATGATAGTAGGTTTTATCCAGTTACGAGGTTCAAAGTCTACTCTTGATGGTAGTACACATAATATTTGCTGCTGTCCATATATGTAGTGGTGCACTTGACCAACCCAAGCTTCTGTTATCATTATTTAATACATACAGTTACAGTTGTGCTCAAGTCAATACATATATTCCACTCCACATCATGACGTGATGTGCTTGTATGGAACAAAAACGAAGGTTTGTTTGGCGAAGCCAATCTTAAACTCAACAGGTTGAAGTGTGAATAATTAGGATTGTGACAAGTTTCACATTTAGAATTCTGAATGAGCAGCGACTGGTATTAACATCATTGTAGGTACACATTTTATTCAAGCCTACCTCAAAACTTATTTCACTTAAAATAAATATTAAAAATGTTAGTTTTGAGATTAATATTTACTCTCCATTTTCCTAGATTTATAAATGAAAGTGGAAGTGATTTAAAAATTAGTGTTTTAATATGAGATGTATAAACTTTTGTAATAGTGAATTGGTTTATTTGTGAATTTGTAATTTTGTGTAAAATTGATTTATCATCGATTTATGAGACGTTCTTACTGAATGAACTGAACTACAAATACAAACACTGTGTTTTTAAATCTTTACAACTGGTTATAACTGAAAATTAAACAATGTTAAACATGGGAGTGAAATTATTGCATGAATATTTATTAGAATATACGCCTTGTGCAAGTTAGATGGTCCGTAAGTCAGCTATGAACTCTAGAAATATCCTACTCATATTTTACAGTATTTAAATATTTAGCATAAAAGTTTATCTTGTCGTTTGTGTTAAATTTGTTTTCCAAATCTTAATGCTGTAAATGCGCATAATTTTCTGGTTAAAATCTAAAAAGCCCAATTTTTATTCTTGTTTTTTATTGTATATAAAACATAGGAAGGATAGAGATTAAGAAGCTGAACATTTTCCGAAAATCTATTTACTAGCCATACTATACAAATGTTTACTATGTATATCATGCATATTATATAGGAATGTGTATTTTCCATGAGTATTGTAGTTTTGCGCCAGTGTTTTGTTGACCTGAATAATTATTAGAAAGAACATCAGTATGCAGAACGAGTTAGCTAGCTTATTCGCATATTAGCGAAACTCCGCTGCATGCTAATCGTCACTTTGGGAAAAATCTTTCCTCACAGTCCTTCCATAAACTGGAGAGAATGAACCTTGTTTGAGCAGTGGCTACCACTACAGGCCCAACATATATTGTAATGCTGCTGTACAAACCAAATTAATTACGTCATGACTACTCACACTCTTCTTATGACAAGATTTTGATGTATGTATTTAGTTTTGATACAAGTTATCAGAAATACTTTTTATACAAGTCAGCATCCCAAAATATCTGTAAAGCTTCCAAAGACGTAGTGGTGTAAATACGTAACCACGAACATTTTAAGAGGGTGTAAAAACGAATTAATAAGAACACGCCATTTTGATTTTGCATAGTCATGATTGCTCAAATAGTTGCCTAAAAGCAACACAATTATCTGAAATTTGTCATTAGCTGCTTTGCTATTTTTTTAATTTAAAACTGTAATTTGTGTTATTGAAGGTATGACTTTACCTAACCAATTTTGCAAGATCCATTCGAACATTAAGGCAACGGTTAAAGAACTAGGTACGTTTATAATATTAACGATTCTTGGCAAAATCTATATTCCAGGTATGGCCTTATAAGGCAAGCAGGTGCTCAATGTGTAGTTACAATTGATTTGCTCTTGTTTTGTGTCAGATTTACCATAGTTCTGTTTGCCCTTCTGTTTGTTTAATGCTGCCTTTCTGAAACTATTGAGGATTTCAAAATGATTACGATGTAAAGCGTTAAAGCATATATCAAAATACATACCTATACAGCAATATACCTAAACCAAACTGAATGTGAGACCCTTGTCATATTGTTTTTCAGGATGAATTTATAGCAAGCAGTTTTTTCTTGCTTGCGAAAAATGATGAGAGCTCAAGTTTGTACATCCGTGACTCAGCAGTATTTCCCATTCAAGTTTCTGTTATTCGTGGCTTGGGAGCAGCAGTAGTGGAAATTTTCTTCAAGATTAGAGTGTCACAATTGCAGAAATTTTCCTGAGCAAAAATTGGTTTAAGAAGATTTAAAACGTATAGCCTACAGCGTTGTAAGAAAACTTAACTTTTTTTGAAAAATTGGTTTAAGGAAAACATTTTTCTCTCGAACAGATACAGAATGCGAAAATATTTAAATAGCTATGAGGGTACATATCATGATACCTATCAAATTTTAAAAGCACTCGATAACTGAAATAAATCTAAACAAACATTACTCAGCTAACAAAGGCCACCTAAGAAAGGAAATTGGTCATAATAAGTATTTTGCTTTTAGCAGAAGGAGCTAACGCCAGGTTCATTTCATAAACGGCGAAACACCTGCAGGATTATTCTTACATGTGAACATTTAACTTTTTCCCCTTAGAACAAAAGCATACAATTGATTAATTCAGATGAGCTTGATGTTCTGCTTTACACAAAAAACGGCATTTGTCCTGTATGGCATCTAACATAGCCAATATTTATATTTCTTTTACATACAGACTCATCCATAAAATTGGAACTCCAAAGTGAGGAAAACTGTGTGTGGCACAAATACAACCAGGGCAGAAAATCTGCAAAACGGTAACTATATTCCTTGTATTATTAAAAAATATCATACATTACTCAGTGCTAAATGCAGGATTTAAAATGTTAGGCAGATAATTCCTTAAGAATTATGATTCGGTAAAAGGGGAGGAAAATAGTTATCTAATCATAGCGATGTTGGAAAAGGTATCTGAATTTTAGCAAACTACCTTTCTCCATAAGATAATTCAATACTCCAAAAAGTTACAGTAATTCGGTGCTGAAGATTATAAACTAGAATGCACTAAGACAAAAATATTGGTCATCGTGTGTTTAAACCGAAAGATTTTTATATGCTATATAATTTTCATTTAATATTGTGTTTGAATTTCATGTAAGCAATTAGGAAGTCAGTCCCTCAAATCCGTATGTCTGTATTTTAGTAGTATATCTGGAAGAATGAAAGTTGGCATCAATTTTCAATGTTAGTATTTTAGGTATTTTGCAACCATCTGTTCTTACGTTCCTGAACATATTATTTAAAAATTATATTTCACAACTGAAAAGGTAAATAGACTGATAATCTCTCAAATTAATTGCAGTTCTAATTGAAAACAACCATAATCTAATAATAATAATGTGGCCGTAATTAGCGTTTAAATCAGTAACTTGTGAAAAACCCTTTCAAATGAAAATGAAATACATGCTTGGTATGTAAACTACACTCAGTCTGTCAACGCTGTACTTCCCTCAGCATTTTCTTGAAGAAGCATATAGTACACATAACTGAAATATTCATATGTGTTATATTAAGAAAAGCCTCTGGACAAGAGCTCGAGCCTTTGTCAGAGCGAGCATGACAAAAGATTATGAAAAGATTATCATCGAGATTTGCTACAAGGCATATAAACATCGAAGATCTGATACGCTTCTTGTGTGTGCATTAAAGAGATGGCTGCTAAGCTTATTTGGTAACTAAATTTAAAATACTAGAAGCTTGCTGCTCTCCTATGTACATATTATACCACTTGTTGAGATCCTGCAGCCTTTCTGTTTAATATCCAGTACGCACACTTGTCTTGAGATGAATCACAAATGCTACCCTTATGATAAAAAAGGAATGCTTGTGTGGGAGAGCATATCCCATCCCACCTACACAATCGCGTTTGGCTTGCTGTTTAAGCCTGCTTACGCTCGACAAACAACACATGTATGTATAGTTATAAGTTTGACTCGTAGCACACACAATTCTGATTGCATAACAACTAGTCATTTCATCTTCTCTTCCTCAAAATTAGTTTCTTTCACAAGTTGTAAAAATGTTCAATTTTGGTTTCAAGGCGATTTATTTTTTTTGCGATTATTGATTGTTTCATTACAAAATATTTCCGTTCTCAATGTGTGTTTCAATTGACAACCTAGATTGAGGGCCTTATAAATATTACATTAATGAAAACGATTCGGTCAACGATAATGGTTTTTAGATGGAAATAAAAATCAGGAGTGGTTGCAAAAACTGAACCATCTATGTAGGGTATGTGCTTTAGTCGAGATTAGATTAACTTAAATATCGACGAAGTGGAAAGTTGTTACATGTGTACAACTGTGATTAAAACGCAACTAAAAATTTACAAGTAAAACAAATTATGTTGTATATAAAGGGAAACGTTTATATGTAGTTCTCACTTGACTTCCAATTTGTTAAAACGACAATCAATACGTACGTAAGAGATGCAATCTTGAGATATTTACCTATGTACATTGTTTTTTTCATTTTTGATATTTTGTTTCGTTGCAGTTATAAATGTAAGTTATTAAATATCTACGGAAAAGAGCGTTGCATTATTGTATCGCTATAAAAAAGTTTTTAAAAAATCATTGTTGGATAGTATCAAATAGACCGATGAAAAAGCCAAGAATAATGGTGAAACGAAATAATGTTTGCAAATTAGTCCACCATTGTAATATCAGTATAGTTTTAGGATAGCATGTATTGGTGTATGTATTTATATTCCAGAAGTATGCATAAAGCTGAAAGTGTCGAGATTAAGTTGATGGACTCTGTAGCCAGTTATGCTAAATCTGGTACATACAAGTATTTGTAATGCTACAATCACTCTGGTGGACAGTACTTTTGATTCAAGCAATGCATAATATTTTAGGGCGGTGGCTTAGCCAACCGAGTAGTACGTATATACTGATTGCAATAAGGTTCCATCACATATTTGATTCAAGTTACAGGAAGATTTTAAGGCTCTGCAAATTTGTATCCATCCATGGCGCATAGGTCAATTGTCAACACTAAACTCTAATTTTGTTAAATTAATTTTTCTTGTCCTAATTTATCCGAAATACCTGCCTTTGTGAAGATCGATTAAGAATGCAATGTATGTAAAGCAATAGAATGTTGAATTTCTTTATTTTAGGAATAACCTTGCCTAGAACACCTACTGGATCTAGCCAAGCATTTGTCGTTAAACTCGTATATAAAAGTAACAAGGTATGTATGTGTTCAAATTTAATTTTACTGTACATTTAAAATTCAAAGATTGATTTACTTGATTTAAAATGGGGAACATCACTCCGGGAGAAAACACAACTTAGAGTGTCTTGTTATATTGAATTCAGGAGTATCGTCTGTAGGTTATTTGGTTGGTCGGTTCCGTCAGTGAAAGTTAATCGAATGTTGTGAATTACAGCTGGATTGTTATGGCATGTTCGGCGCGATGTCCATATGAACTAGTTAAGGTATAGACACAAAATATTAGAAATGATTTGCAAACTTATTTTCAAATTCAAAACCAATAAAAATGATAATTCATGCTTTTAATTGCTCCTTACTTTGAATTAAGTTCAAGCGGGGCTGCCGTCAGTAGATATTTATTGAAATTTATCGCACGTTGGTTTGTAATCAATGTCTCTCGATTGGTGGCTTCAAACAATGGAGAAGGATATTTAATATGCAATTAATTATGGGTAACTTTCTATTCAACTTATTAATTCTGTATTCAGTTTAACCCACGTTTATTTTATAATATTATGTTTTAATTTTCAGTGGACCTTCCTGGCAAGACCGAGTTTAAATCAGGCAGCAGAGAATGGCAGCATGAAAATTATTTTTATCAAGGAAGCAGTGTTTTATTTCGTAGAATATTTTTGCATCCCACACGTTCCCTGAAATATAGCTGCTCAGGTAAGACAAAAAATACATTTTACCCTCCACATTACATCATTATCGTTCTTCCTTATGCCAATAATAATACCTTTCATTTAATTTGCAGGTTCACAAATCTAGACTTGTCGTTACACTTTAATGATTGACTTCTGAACACCAGCAAGAACAGATCCTCATGGACAGGACAACAGGCCAGTTTTTTAAAATTTTAAGTTAAATAAAGTTAAGTTAGGCTTAAGTTAGTACTTTCATATACGAAATGCGTATAATTGTTTAGAAGTTTAAAAACAAATTAGAGTGAATAGAAAATTAAAAAGGTGGTACACAAATGACTTTATGCGCGTTAGGAAAAACTCAAAGCTAAAAATTATACAAAGTTGAGTATTGTCAACTCTTGCCGGTTGATGTTGTTGAAAGGAAACGTTTTTTCAATTGTGAAATTGACCACATTGTAATTGTATATAGGCATTCTAAGAATACTATAAATATTATTTATTTAGATAACTTATTCTCACAAGGCACTCGGCATATATGCTCAGAAAAAAGGCACAGAGTACTCATTATCACTTTTATGAAATTGAATTTTGGGAAATTCCCAGGTTAGGAGCAAAATTATAGTATGTGGAGCAGTGGTATATCTTAAAAAATTAAAGTATAAGAATTAGAATATAGTATTTTTTGTGACATAATTTTATTTCAAGTGTAAGTGTGTTCAAGAGCTTTATGAAGTTGGCATTAATAATGGCCACAGAGTACCAATAGAAGCTGAACAAGCTTAGTCCCAAAGAAACAGTATGAATTTGTTAGCAAGGTTTATGCTTATTCTGTTTATGCTTAGGGCTCCAAAGTTAAAATTATTATGGGTTCCTTCTATATACCAATATTAAGATAGTTACGTCTAGGAAAATATGCACAGATCGTTCGCATGGTACTTATTTAATATACAATTCGAGACCTCGCCCGTTGAATGAATTCATAAAAAATTTTACCAGATTTTAATGTGGCGTGAATATATAAATGTATACCGTTTACAGAAAGATTTTTTAATGCTGTAACCCCATTCTCTGGGCCACTGTGAAGGAGTAGTATTTCAGTACTATGAGCTTTTTAGAATTCTCGGTGAGGCAATCCTATTTTTAAATAACATTTTACGACAAATTATTTCCAGTAGCATACAAGTATTTAAACCTGTTGGAGAAACAATGAAATGGATAGTTTAACTTATGTCACCTGACAGAAATCTATTTCCACATGTAATGGAGTTAGATTATTTTTTAAATGTATTTCCTCTTCGAGGATATTTCTATCTATTCCTTGGTGATAACAGAATAGTTACGTGAACTCCATTTTAGAATCTCTCTAAGCTGGCAAAGGTTGAAAATAGAAATATGGATTGCCATAAAATATTTTGGTATGCATTATTAAAATTTAGACTTGTAATATATTTCCAATGCATCCATTTTATCAATATTTATTAATTAATAATGTGTTAATTAATATTTTATCCAATTACTACGACAGCAACAGAATCTTGGAATGTTGTCCATTTAGGATGGTTGGTTGTTGGCGATCGTGTTTAGCTCAATAAATTTCTTGACCTTTTCAAGGAGCCATTTTGCACAGGCACTGTAGTTTTTATATTCATGCATGAGGGTATGGACGGAGCTGATTAGTGCATTGGATATTGTTGTATTCCGGCTTACGACCTGGTGCATGGTGTACAACTTGATGGGCTGAATTCTTTTCTAGTTTTGCCATCCAGGCTTCTCATTTTCCAATGCTTGCAATTACCATAGAAATTGTTGCACATGATGCTATTAAATAGTCGCATTTTGATTGAAAAGTTTGTCAAAACCTGGTAGGGTTTTCTTGAAACCTATTATTAACCAATTTTGGTTTGTTGGAAGGATTATTTCACGATGTGTAATTTTTAAAACTATAGCAAAGTCAATACACCATTGCTTGTATTGAATTTGTCCGTTCATAACTTGTATTTTGTCGTTTATTTCATTAAGTTATATCGCCAGAAATTGCGTTTGGCTAGAAACTTGTTCAGGTCTGGAAATTGCTTGACATGAATTTGTTATTTCAAAAACCATTGACCAAGTGCAGCACCTTATCTTGGGATATACAATTTATTAAAAACTTTTAGAACAGTCAGTAAATATGCATATAGTCATTTTGATTTTTAGTCTTTTCAAAGCATACGGCATTTTAGTCTATCCAATTGAATTTGTCGGTCCAACAAATCATAGCTGAATGTTGGCTATATAAAAAATTAAATTAGTATATTAAATTTTCAAATAATATCAAACCAAAATATATGCAGTACTTTAGTACAGATTTCGTTCAGAATTATCTCACAAGCGAAAATTAATTAGATTATAATAATAATAAGATTTTTGCACAAAGTCAGTCTATATAAAAAACTGGACCATCCATTCATTTACACAACGTCGACATTAATTATTTTGTCGAATTGTATATTGGAAGAGAAGTGTTATACATGACGACATTAACATTGAATTATTTATTTAACCTGAATTAAACATTTCCGTGTCGAAAATATTTTGAAAATGCATATTTTCATATTATGCTCTGAGAGAATCCTGCTTCTGATATCAGAATCCTTTACATTGTTCATTCGTAACTGCTTGTTATGCTGGCAAACGAAGAGGGTGCAACAATTTTTTGCATCGCATTCCGTTCAAAAATAATTGGATTAAGTATTTTTATTGATATTATGAGGACAATCTCTTGATTTTTCTTTGTATGATCATACTTATTAAAAGCATTTCCAATTTGCTAACATTTGACATAATTTTGCTCTCCCATTTCACAAATTGAAACGTGAAGTGTAAAAAATACAAACCTCAAAAATTAAATATTAGATTCCTACTGAAATATCAGAAGCACAACTGAATAATTCGTACGCCATCAGCGATAATTTATATATTTCATCAAACTTACAAATGTGAATCCAATAATTTGGGGCATTAGAATAAGCAATGGTTGAAATTCTAAATAATACCTCGCCAAACAAAAAGATCAAGAAAGCTGTTGTTGCTTTAGATTTTATATAATGTAACTGTCATCGCAGACAAGGGTTCATTTAAAAGGTGTAGCAACGGAATTTTTATTAAAACCCTCAAATTCCATAAACTACTGAAAAAGTTTGCGTTTTGACACGCGTTTACAAATTGACAACTTTGCCAATAAAAATGGGAAGATATATCTTTTGTTAACCCAAAATATATATAGAAGTAATGGGAAACTAGGACTGGAAATTTTTATGGAAATATTATTCTATACAGTTTGTCTTTATACAAGCTTAATACAAGGTAATTATTGAGCAGATTTTTTGTGAGGAGAGCTTCAAAATTTCCATAAAATTGTTCAAATAGCAATCATAGAATTAGCCTTGGGAGATTTGCGTTCAACGTCGAATTCGGATGGATAATCTAAACAGGGATTCACCGGCGTTGTTCATAGCTGTAGTTGGCAAAAATGAGCGTCTGAAAGAACA
>JAHZMV010004848.1:0-27091 GCA_027743765.1 Coecobrya sp. COE2 | reverse complement strand
CTTGCACTAATCCAAACTACCAAACAACCTCTGTCCATGTAGAATGACTGGTACAATTTTTTACACCCGTACATACTTCAAACAATGAATGAATGAAAAATTTAAAGTACAAAAGTCCACAGAATGCAACCATATTAATTTTCAATTAGCTCAAATAAATTTGAAAATTCCATAGTTTGTATCCTTATAAATTGCTTGTCCTTAATAACAATTTATTTTAACTCTATTCGCACAATTAATTATTTTTTAAATGGAGGGGGAAAGTGAACAATTAACCAAGGATCAAATTAAAGATTTGATTCAGAGTAAAAGTACGCGGGTAACGTTATCAGAAAACAAAACTGGGAAATCTGTGGTCTGGAAAAAATTTAAAATAGTTTTTATCGATGGAAAGCAAGTTAGTTACGCCTGTTGTGATACCTGCAATGATATCCTGTCTACTGTTTCATTCAGTACAACCAGCCTTAACCGTCATGTTTGTAAAACGACAACAAATGTTTCCCATCAAATGCATCTCGATCAGTTTAGTTCTAAACCGGTTCCACGCTCTAGTATTACCAAGTTAAACAATGACATAACGATTGGATTAGCTTTGGATCTGCGACCATTGTCATCGATTGAAGGAAATGGATTTCTAATGATTGCTCAAGAGCTAGTAAATTTTGGAGCCCGTTTTGGATTTCAAAAAACGTCTGACATTTTCAAAGACCGGACAACTTTACAACGGAACTTACCGGGAATCGTGGCACCAATGAAAACCCGAATTAAGGAATTAGTGCTGACCGCACCCTCCTACCCACGCTTTGCATTTACAACGGACATGTGGTCGGAGCAATACCAACAAAGGAATTTCTTGTCTCTTACTATCCACCTTATCGATCATGAATTTAATTTGCATTCATGCATGATAGCGGTAGACGAATTTCCGGATGTGACCAAGGACACACATAATATCCGACAAGAAATTAAAAGGATTCTGGATGACATGTTTTCCTGCAGCTCAAACGTAAATGGATCGGAGGAATTCACAAGCGTAGGAGAACAGTCTACTTGCTTCATCATACGCTGTGACTGATGGTGGCTCCAATTTGATTAAAGTATTTTCCCAGAGGTTGCCGTGCCTTTGCCATCGCTTAAATACACTAGTAACGTGGACCTTGAATGACAAAGTTCGCAAGCGTGAAATTCAACTCGACGACCCATTTGCCGAAAAGAAATCATTTCTATTTTCCCAGAAATGTCCTAAATTGAGCGCCTCGATAAACGGTGTGAAGTCTACTGTGAGGTATTTTAAAAAGTCTGGAATGAACAATAAACTACCCACCTCTTTAAAGCAAGAAGTGCCTACGCGATGGAATTCCTTGCTAGCCATGATTGAATCTTACATTGACGTTAAGGATGACGTTAAACGATTGCTGCTGGAAAAGAATCAGTTAACCCGGATAATTGCAATTGACGATGATATGCTATTGGCTTTGGTTAACTTTTTAAAACCGTTTCGTGACTGTACTAATGTATGGAGCAAAGAGAATTGTGTTACAATTCATGAGGCAGCGTTATGGACTGAAACCTTGAAGACGCATTTACAAAAGGAAACTGGTGACCACCAGGAGATTGAAAATCTCAAACGACAAGCATCGTTATGCCTGGAAGAATATTTTACACTGGATGATGTGTATTACGTTGCTTGTATGTTTCACCCTAAGTAAGAAAATATATATTTATTAATTAATTATTGTGGTTCTATTTACTTTCTGATAACTAATTGTAATGATTTTATTTGCAAAATTACAGATACAAGAAACTGAAATTTTTAAGTGATGACCGGCGATCTAAAATTTATGAGCTTGTGAGGAAAATGATTGATGATACCAAAATAACCCAAGTATGTGTTGATGAAGATAAACCGGAAACAAAGCCACCAAATGTTAGCAGTGTTAAGAAAATGAAATTTTCCCATTTGCAAGATTCTTCTGAGTCTGACACGGATGAAAACCCTGAAACCGTTCATGAGCTCGATAAGTACTTGGAATGGCGTCTGAAGAAAGGTGATGCAACTAAAAAAATTTTGAATGCGCAACTAAACGTAGACATATGTAAATATTGTTTTATATTGTATCTAATACGTACTATTGTTTTGTATATTTTAGGCCAGGAAGTGGATGTTTTGCTGTTTTGGAGTAGTGCATTCCAATTCCCTAAAATGCGTCTAATCTCACAATGGATTCTAGCTATTCCAGCTTCACAAACCTCTGATGAAAGAGTATTTTCTGTGACCGGGAACACTCTTACGCCTAGGCGAACTGACATGTGTGGCTCAACGCTTGCTGATCTTACTTTCATCCATCAAAATTACAAGCCAAATATGCGACTAGCCTGATCTTGTCTATGTACTGCAATTGTTTAATGAAACGTAATGTAACCTATCATTAATATTATTTTTACTGTTATTACTTACTGTTATACTGTTACGGGAACGGGGCGAGAACGAGTAACGAGCAATAAAATTTCATGACGAGTACCGAGCGAGTAACGGGAATTCATTCTAAAAACATGCGAGTAACGAGCGAGCGAGATTAACATGTTAAAAAAATTACGAGCGAGCGAGCGAGCGAGTATGTATCTATTTTATGGAATGCACAGCTCTACTTGCAACCTACACCCAGATGAACAATTGTATGTTTCCAAGAAGTTAAAAAATATATGATCACCACGCCCAGCCACGGGGTATCCTAAACGGACAATCATTGAAAAAAATTTTATTGCGCCAAGTTCAGATGGACGTAACTAGGGTTCGGAAAATTATATATTGAGCGAGATTAACATGTTAAAAAAATTACGAGCGAGCGAGCGAGCGAGTATGTATCTATTTTATGGAATGCACAGCTCTAGTCTCCACCTGTCTCCATCCAAGATACGCCACTGCTCCATACTTAGGTAACATTCTACTCTACACTAAAGGTTTGTCAATATAACTTACAGAAATAAAGTACTTGCTCATTTCCTCTTTGTTGACCACATGAGGGTTTTGATGTTGATGAATGAATCGAATGAATACAATGCAATGGAGTGAATTCTTCTTTTAACAGAGTCGCCGTCGCTGGCACTCACAAAAATATAAGCCTTAAAGGCAAAGGCACCTATTGTGTGAACATGTAGAATTAATAATATACCTGTGGACGTTCATAGAATCGTGAGTTATGGTAGTAATGCACCTTTTTCCGTTTATTGCACACACATATGATTATGAATGCTAATGTTACTTTACATTTAGCGTTCATACACTGGCTTTTTATACACATTCCATTCCAAATATTTGGTATGAGCAAAGTGGTTCGGTGAATGGGTAAACCAAACTTTGAGATTATGGAAGTGATCGCTATTTTCTTTATGAATTTGTTCCATGCTAATGTAGAACCAGAATAAAAGGGTTAATACTTAACGCATAACTATAACACAATGAGAGAATAGGATGCATTATGTGGATGTGTTTGCCTGTTTGCTGCTGTTGCTTATTTATTCTGTCGAGTTGCAATACGGCAAAATTCCTTTTTCGTCGGTTGTTTGGCTAGTTTAGTGGCTGAAAATTATGGAAGCAGCAGGTATCAAATTATATAGTTAGGTTACTTTATAAAGTGAGAATGGTGAATAGGTAGTAGTAATTTGTACGTATACATGAATATTATAATAATATTATTAATGAGCAGAAGTAGTGTGTTTATTTGGTTGGTTGGAATTTCAAGAGTCACTATATGGAACACTAACTAAATAAAACAGAGAGAGAGGGACGAACGGAAAAGGTAAAAAGGAAGGAGGACATCGTATTTCATATCTAAAATTATTACACAGTCGCGTAATGTTGCACACACGCAAGGTACAAGCAAAGAGTACTATGTTGTTTTTGCCTTACATGTCAACCAACTCAATAGGCTTTGCCTTTGTTTGGTAATGTTGAGGTCGAAAATGTTGAGTGAGGGTTGAGGTGAGCTGAGGGCAAAAGTATTCATGGAAAATGGAAATGTATACTTTAGTATGTGTGCTTATAGGTATCCAGCCAATTCACTTACTAATATTATTCTTGCCGACTCTTACGTCGTATGTAAAACTAACGAACAAGGAACAAGGCTGTAGCTAAGCCAGAAAGCTTGAGGACTGAGACTGAGGAAAGTAAAAACTCTCATGGACGATGCACACATGTATGTATCATGTACGGTCTATGTAGGTAGGTTACATAAATTGCAAACTAGCATGCTGGGATGGATATGGATGCTGGTGTTAAGCAGGTGGGCAATATGGAGCAAGTGTAATGCAAGGAGAAAGAAATCTGTTGAGGAGGAGGCAAATGACAATAAAACTTAAAATATGAATGGCATTTAAAAACGCGACTGTGTCCTATACCAAACGCTTATTATCTAAATATAAATAACTATACTGCTACTGGTGAGATCACTGGAACTTTTATTTTTCTCTCTAACCAATGTGCATAGGTATTATTATATGACATATAATAAGGTCAAGTTATAAATGCAGATTGTGTGACGTAAAACCGCAATAATGCTTTCTAATCGTCAAATTCGTCAACTCTATTTGCACGAATGGCAAAACAAGAATTCTATATGTTACACGTTTTTATTTCAAATTTCTTTCTGTAAATGACGTATGATGATGATTAAGATAATACAATTTAGCTTTTTCTAATGACCTTGACTTTACAGTTGACAATGGTTCCTTTTTAGAGTGCGTGTAGGAGAACATTTCTCAGTAGCTGCACTACGCTATAAATGTGGATCTAAAAAGCTAGTTATATATAATATAATGATTTATGGTAACACTGTGTCCATCCGTCCATTTGCAATGTCCACCGGTGTTCAGCCCGGGTTTGTCCATTGCTGAGAGATTTTTTAAATTTTTTATCTTGAAAAATCGTTATATAGTAGGACTGAGGATTGATGTTTCTATTTCTCAATCGGTTACATTAATATTCATCATTGTTGATTGGAATGTACTGCAATCTTCTTGGAGAAAATATTCAAACATTTATCTACCATTTCCTACTTCGTATTGGCTTTTAAATAATATTCTATTAATGGGCCTTATCATTGTCATGCCTGGTTTATTTTTACAATGATATTTATGCTTATTACGTCAAAGTTTACAAAATGTAGTGGGTATGTACTAGGGTTTTTAGTACATTGAATATAGGCAAGCATGTTATTTTCTGTCACATCTCACCAATTCATTTATTTTTCATGCTGATTAACAGAAAAAACGTCGTATGGAGGAAGCATCATTTACAACTGCTGTAGTGATAGATAGCTTGGTTGAGTTTTTTAATGAGACGACTATCTACTATCTAGTTTTCTCGTTAAACTAAAAGTTTATTTTTTGCACAAACGTGTTCCGCCACAGAAAATTCGGTGCTTGCAACGGTTATGGAGTAAACAAGAATGGAATGATATAGGTTTCTGTTGATGAGATGCTGACATGATATTATTTTGTGATAGTTTGCATACATATGACAATGACAAAGTTTTCTCCTCTCATTCTCATCTGTCATTATCATCATCACTATCATATCTAAAGTATTTTCATCATCTTTCGTTCCTTCCAAAGTATACAACAGTTATTCATATCAACCATCTACATCTTCGTCATTTTCATAATAATAATCATCGTATGGAAATGAACCATGTGATGTCAAGTGATGATGAATATCAGTATTGTTCTCTCCTAGTCAGTCTCCTTACACCGTTTGCTATATGTCGTTGAAAATAATTGCTGTCCATTGCTAGCCTACAATGTTGTCGATGAGCAAAGCTCTTTTTTTCGCAGTTTTCATTTTGCAAGTTCATCCAACTGTGTATATCCGTTTTCCATCATGAAGTCTTGGCACGCATCAGACAAAATAAATGTACCTAGGGTTATTTTATTCACTATTTCTATTCTTCTATATTCTTTCCCGTAGTCGAGTCACTAACTAACGACTTCAAAGGCCTTTAACTGACTGTTTGCAAAATATAAAAAAAAATAACTTTTTTTCATGCCATCACCACCATTCAATTTTGTTTGTGTGTGCACTAGACGTGTGCGTGTGATGCATCTTATCTAACATCCTATTTGCAACTTCTCATCATCTCTCCTCTCAGCAAGCAGCACACAATCAAATCAACAAACACGGAGCAGAAGCCAAGTTGCTTAAAAGTTATAATATGTTTTCTTCAATCTCCGTGTGAGCAACTTGTTCATCGTATTATCATACGGAATAGACGTGTCTGTGGATAGATGTGATGCTTTTGTAATCCTTTTTACTCAGTAGCTTACTCATAGACATAGTACAAGTTTTCGGGTCTTCTTTCTTTTTGGTTGTTCTTTTCCCAGAGCTCTTCAATGCGGCCCTTTCCTTCATTTATGTCGGTTATAATGATAAGAATAATGATATAGCGAAGTCATAGTGCTTGTTGTGTGATGTGCTCATACATCAACAGCGACAACAACTACTAAAGTATACTTGTAAAGAACTCTTAACTCATCTTCTCTTGCCTCCACTTATATTTCTGGTGATTTTCATCAGCTCTTGCTTCCTCTTCATTTTCATCAAGAAAAACTGTCACCATCATGCAGCCATCCATCCATTAGAAAACTGACAATAACTTTTGGCAACTGTAGCTTTGTTCCTGCTGCTACACGATCCTCATAGGTGCAATGCGTTAGATCATATACCTCCCAGAAATAAAGGAGAAAACACACGCAACTTATACTATACCATTTTTCATTTTCAGTGTGATGAATAAAACAGCCAGGGGACTGTAGTGACTGTAATAATATGTGCAAATAGGTAAGCCAAATCAAACCCTCTTTTGGCACAAGTGCCAACACCAAGGACGGGCTAGGCACAAAAATGTTTTATTATATGACTGTCCGTTTACTGTCATCGTAATATTATATATCATGTTTTGCATTCCAAGCAACCTATAAAAGTATTATCTCCTGGTGCTCATTATTTTTATCGTTCTCATGATCTTTATCATCATCCGTGTCATGTGTGATATTCAAAGGTGACGGTAAACAAAATGAAATGAGTTGCAAAGACGTAGGCACTTTAAGAAACTGAAATGAAAATGCATTTGCGACATGCCCTTTTATTCCTACTGATTTTGTAACACTATAGCCAACTAAAATAAAATATTGCCAAGAAAGATGGCATCCTTTTTTGTAATACTCTATCATTCTAAAGGCATGTAAATTATGGCTTGCCGTACTGAATAACTATTTATGCTAGAGGAATCAAATAAATGACAAAGTTCTTTAATGAGCAGGCTAATAATTGTCTGCTTGGATGAAAATAATTTAAGCTTTGGTAATAATGGTGCGGTTTGTTTTGATCAGTGGTCATGAAAAAGGTGTTACGGCGGTCGGCGGTACTCATTTGTCGTGGCGTTATACCATCAACCCCAGAAATGTTATTATGGTCATACAAGAAGCTAACCACATCTATAAACCTATACAATTGCCACCTCCACTTTTACACTTATGTACTAAAGATGAGTGTCTTTGCCTTGCTGTCAGTGATGTGGTGCAAGGCATGTGTCTTCCTTCTGCTGTTCGCGTGCAATAATTTTGCGTTGCCAAACGTTAAAAACAGTGACATACAAGAAAAGCTGTCTGTGCAAGATGTAACCTACATGTGTTAGTAATGCTCAAATATTTTAAAACATGAAAACAAAAATATATTTTCTGGTAGTTGCACTGATTCCAAAAATGTAAATCCTGAAAGATTACATATACCACTTGTTCATAGTTTTCAGCTTACATGTCACTTGTTTGTGGAAACACGCGTTTCTACTTGAACTTGGTATTATGTTGAAGGTTACATGATTGAAATAAGTAAATGTTTTATTGGCTTAAATTAGCATACTAGCTGGATATGAGGCATGAATGCACTTGAAACGAAACTTTATCATCATCCTTTAATTCGACTCGTGTTTCTTCCCACGTCTTAAAATCACTCATCAATTTGATTGAACCGTTGAAAAGAAACTTGTACCCAACGCATATCCCACGTACTAGATACGAAATATGAAACAGATTGACCAAAGTTATCATATGTATCCTAGACATTTGACTCTTTTGTCATGAACCAAACATCTACCATTTTGTAGTGTCTGTGATTTTAATGATAAGAAATACTGTACACTTTATCTGCTTTGTCAGTCAAGCAAAAGGTCATTATAATATTATAGTCAATCGTAAAATGAAAAGGCAGAAATTTGCTTGCAAGCCGTCGTTCAAAAGGGATATATTCAGACAGAGTGTATCTCTCAGCATTGACATTACAATAATCTTACTGAACGATGGAATTGGAAATGTGAATGTGAACCAATTTTGGTGTGGTATATGGCATTGAGAAAGAAGATACCTATTTTTCTGTTGATCGAGACAAGATTTTCTAGATGAGAATGAGTGGCTGATTTTGTTGAGGTTTTCGTTTCAACATTCATGAATATGCTGCACTATAGGAGATGAATGATTTGGTTTTATTGAGAAGGTTTACCACACTGCTTTTGTTATATGCTGGTGTGGTAAAACACTCTAATGTGCGATGTGAAAAGGAAAGGGATCATCGTAATATCGCACGTTTACGCGGTTATGGTGGTAAATGGTGGATTGGATTGGAATCTGCAATAAATATGGAATGCTGCATTCTCCTGCCCTACGTCTACGGCTTTATTGTTATAAAGAGAAATAACAACGAAGACGCTATATCTGTGTTCAATAACGTAGTCAGTGCGGCTAAATGGTGAGAACGCTATTTGAACGTGACTTGAGTGAGTTGAGGAGTGTGTAAATTGCAAATTTAAATTTTTGCGGTTGTTTGTCACAAATGAAAAGCAAGGTTGAAGGCACACATACATTTCCCTTTCATTGCTTTTGTTCAGTATAGTGTACCCATAAACGGCATGCAGCTGTAATAAAAATGTAACAGGCACATAAAACATAATCTCTAAATTTACATACAAATTACTTGATTTTATTAGCATCTTTGAGGAGAAGGTGGAGTGAAGATTACAAGTTATGCCTTTTCAGCAATGACACGTATAGTAAAACAGCGAAATGAAATGAGACTAAAACTGTGCTATATCTTATATCCTATATGTCGAGTTCCTTGAACACGATGATAAACATTATTGTCGTAGGCATATTATATGAAATATCTCCATGCACCGTATAGCTTCATGTTAAAAACATAATCATGAGGATCTAAACAACAACTAATATCTTGCTCAGTTTTAAGACTGTAATAGAATCAGCGTTAAGAAGTGAAGTGGAAAGAGGATTATAGAGTTAAGTCCGGATGATTTTTATTGATATCGGAGAACATGAAACGAACACAAGACTGACAGGATGAGCTAGCACGAAAAATAAGCTTTACAACTTTCAAATTCAATTCACAGAACAATACCACACCTGTCTCTTAGCCGGGGACGGGACTTTTCATTCACTATTAAGAAATGAGAAGAAGAAACTATAGGCACTTGCTTATCTTTATCTTTTGCAATTGCTCACAATTTCGATAATGTTCATTCATGTCATATTCAATCCTGTATACCTTTTTCATTGTCAGTCCTTCTGTTTCAAATTAAGTAATTCTCTGAAACGTCATGATCCGCTTTATCGTGACTTCAAACATTTATGCTAGCAGTGCTAACTTGGCATTTTGAAATCGAAGTTCGTAATGTACATGTACATGTACGAATATTGGCATGAATCATCATTCCCAACATTCATGAGAATCCCTCAGAGCTATGCATTCGTCATTCACATATAAAATGGAGCACGAAAGGTGCATAACAGTCATTAAAACAGATTCACGCAGAGTCTAAAGGTAAAGTCTAATACAGCTTTGTTTCAGCTTCTATTTTTATTCGACGGTACTGTTTTTAATGTAAGACTAATGAGAGCCTCTTATATAGTTGTTCAATTATTTTTTTAATTCCAACTTTAAAATGCAATCATCATATGCAATACAGCAGACAATCAACATCAACCGACCCTTTTTTCTCATAACCAATAATTCTGAGAAAAGAAAATTGAGACGATGATGAGTACCTATACGTTGGTTGATGTCGGTGTGTAATATTTTCTACGTTGGATGTTTCATGTCGTGCAGAATGTGTGGTTAATAATAATAATAATAATAATAAGAGCAGAAATAAAAAAGGGTGCTTATGATGATGATGCTGATGATTGAGCTCGAACAAAAAGGAATGATGGAGAAACGAGTAATTATGAACATTCCACTGGCTGTTTATTTCATTTCAAAGTGTATACACATATACCTGTCATATATCCCACCTATATATGCCCATCATTCGTTCCAAATCGTAGCTTTACTGTTGGTCGAACAAAAATAATGTACTCAGGCAGTGTAAGGAATACCGAATACCTAAATGGGGTGCATGTTAATGTTTTTATCACATGCACGCATTATGATTAGGAGGGTATATCGCATAACTTTTAGCTATCCTCATCTAATAAAAGTAAAAAGGTGAAACTGACTCTGTATTATTATAAATATTACACACGTTCCTCAGTTGTCAAGTCGAAGCTCTTGATTCCGTCACTTAAAAAAGTTTATAATGGTAATGGTAGATAATCATAACAGATCCTCCGATTTTCCACTTGTACAACTAAAAGTGGGAATAGCAAACAGTCGTTTTTCTACGATACTTTATATATTTTCAAATATCAATTAATGTACAGTAAAAAGTAAAATGTACTTGTTTCATGGATATTGTACAAGAAAGTTCACAACGTTTCTGCATTCTGAATACATTTCGATATTAGTTTCATAATATCTTATATGGTTTTCATAGACGATGATGATTATAAGAAGAGAGTAGCACGTTTGAAAGTTCCGTAAGAACCTTTTTGAAAAATTTATTTTACGGTCATATATCAATTTGATGACGTTCCTTGGTAAGTAATGAGTAGATAAAGCAAATATGAGCTCTACTTACAAGAACTAATGCACAAAGCGCAATAAAGATACTTAAAGGTAACTCATCTATCTAATCATATTTACGTGCTGTACAGCCATACTCCATAATAATGTTGTGAAAGAGTTTAAAAAGAAAGAAAAAGAGCCAAGAGGCTCATCATAAATGTATCTGAATATGACATAGGGTGAAGAGAGAGAGGAACCCTTTTGAGTTTTTTCTAGACAAAGAATTAGACTGGTACAGTGATGGCAGAGTGAACCAGTAACTAAACAAAAAAACAACCACATCAAGCAATCTACCTACCTGTGCCATAGTGCCAGGCAGGGATAATAGAAAGGCCTTTTTAAAAACCCAAAAACTTTATACCACAATACGAGACAGGAATAAGAGGAATAAAATTCTATTTTTTCGTATTTTACAGGTAGAAGAGTGTGTTGTTATCATTATTGCAGGGACAACAATGGGATGATACCATGAGCCTCCGGCTTCGGAACGGCATGGCATTTATATAAAAATATGCTGGTCATCAACATCATGAATTCAATGTCCGTTGTTGTAGGTAGGTCCACAGTTTTTGGATGCAAAGGCAATAATAACATAGGCAGAACAGAAACGCACACACGTAAACGCAGTCAACAACACCATCCCACTGTCTTCACTTAAATAACCGTCGTGCAGCATCAAGATGATGATTATTGTAGTTTTCTTAAGTCTTGATAGCCGTCATTGTTGTTTTGTTGTTGTCTGTTTGTTACCTGCAATACGCAGACAAACATGTATTCCTGTATATAGGTTGCTTGATGAAACCAAAATAATAATAATTGTATATTCTGCTTATACATAATAGATGATAATATACCTATGTATATATATACATAAATGGTGATACGGTTCTGGCTATTGGTTATTGTGGATCGTCAAGTCAAGCAAGTCGTTTGTAGTTGAGTAGCCCACGGGGTTTTCAACAGAAAAAATTCCTTAACTTTATGAGTACACTTGCCTATGATTCTCTCTCCTGTGCCTCCTCACTCTTATTCATCGCCACTCCACACTGACTGTTCCTTTTTTTACACAATGTTCATAGGGCATAGTCATCATCACGCATTGGACATTTAGGAATATCATGACGAGCGAGACCGAGAACCACACTTTACATTTTTAAGATGCATGATTTCAGAACGGTAGGAAAGAGAGATAAAATAGATAGGAATGGAATATACGGTAGAAGTAGATACGATTATGAGGGAGATAAGCCAACGGGTTAAAAAAATTAATTCTTCTTAGCCAAAAACAAGAACGAGTGAGGATAAGAGGATTTTTGCCCATGAGTTCTCTTGTCCTCCTGGCTGACGGCGGTTGAGTATTGTTACAGCGAATCGTGCTGTATTTGTGGCCTATACGTGGATAAGAGGATTTTTGCCCATGAGTTCTCTTGTCCTCCTGGCTGACGGCGGTTGAGTATTGTTACAGCGAATCGTGCTGCATTTGTGGCCTATACGTCAACAGAATTTTCATATGAAAACGCATCAAAACCTAAGACAATTTCAAGTGTTTACTGATACATATCCCTACTACTCTTACATACAGTAATACTTGTACTGTGTAAAATATTGCGGTTTTGTGATATTAAAATGCATTTATATGCAATTTTATTGCACGATTTGGCGTTAGAGATATATGGAGTGGATTCAGTGCAATGTACATTGATTTTTAGTGGCAGGTCCGTAGATATGATCATAAATCGAATACAAGGAGTGGAGTTGAATGAAGCCTTTCCGTAAAATGCAATTTTGTATTTTATGATCACTTCTCCAATATAATATGCAACAATAATCTCACACCATACCGCTTTGATTTTGGCTATATGTAATTGTTGCTGGTGGTGGCAAAAGTAGAGCCTGTTTATGTGTGTATGTTATTCTACTGATTATCACCCTTTTGTTGTCAGTTGTTTGCTTCATTTTCTGCAGCAGCTGTAAAGTAATAATTTGCAATTTATTACAAGGAAACGTCAGGTCAGTTACTGCAGACATAGTAATAAAAAAAGCCGTACGGATCATCACGCTCATTACTAAAAACAAGACAAGTTGATCACGACCATCATCATCCTTTCGATCATGGAGGTATTGTCCTGTAGTTATGCTAAAGTGGTGTGGCGGTGATGTTGATTGTCAATAATTGTCATTTCTTTTTATTATGAAGAAATGATAACGAACTGCCTAGATGTGTATGTTCATACGCTGTAACATCATGAAGGCAAAAAAGTTAATAAAAATCATCTATTGAAATCAAATACATTCAAGATCAGATAGTAATCACTCGGTTATCATCTGCACCAGCAAAACTCACCAGTTATTATTATTACTGGTGTCCGTCGTCGTTTAATCGTCTGTCCACAACAGGAAATTTTCTAGGTCAGCACTATAAAACCAGTAGGCATACCAAATTACCTGTCTTTACCCCTCTCTTTCTTGTACGCCTATATGCGTAAGCGTGTCTTATGCTGTCTTATATATTGTGAAGCTAATTTGATAACGATGGCCATTTCCACTCTATACCAATTTAAAGTGTACTATGTTATATAAAAACAAGATGTTACATCAGTATCAGTGCCTTTTCTTCAATTGACTGGCTTCTCACTTTAATTCCTGCTGTGTTTATCTGACAGTACCTGTTCCTATGTACACTTGAGCCCTACAATGTGCAATTATGCAAATACCCACCTACTGACATTTTTTCGTCCTGCTTGCATGCAAAAATGGCGTGTTATATGAGGCAACAGTACAAACACTGGTTTTAAAAAATCAGAAAAATTTG
The DNA here is from genome assembly GCA_027743765.1 of Coecobrya sp. COE2. Taxonomy (NCBI): domain Eukaryota; kingdom Metazoa; phylum Arthropoda; class Collembola; order Entomobryomorpha; family Entomobryidae; genus Coecobrya; species Coecobrya sp. COE2. Next base: position 13,274 of record JAHZMV010004848.1, on the reverse strand, counting down.
CACTAACCAACACCGTTGTTACCTCATCATTGTCGTTGTGAGATTACGCTCGGTTGTGCGTTGTCGAATGATCGCCTTTCGTTTGGCTGGCGACTGGCATGTGTTTGGTGTTTCTTTCTGTGCTGTTCTCCTTCATAATTCTCATTCTCAATGAGTTTTTTATTGTAGTTATCAATAATTTTATTATGATCATTAGTGACTCTGCGAGGAGAATTTACACACAAAAAATAAACGTACACAAACTGACTGCGTACTTTGTGAACTAAGAACTGATTGCGATTATTGCACAACCAGTTTTAAAAAAAAGTTTCACATAGTTTAATAATAATTTAACTAGAAATAAGACGATCATATCCCGCACCGTCATAACAATATGTAAAAAATAAAAATCAAGATACTTTATCAGAAATAGAAATATTACATACCTACATATACGACATCATGCTGCAGACTGCAAAACAGCACCAGCTATCTAAAATATTCTAAAAATAATATGGATAATGTGTATCACTAGCAAGTCTGACTGCAACAACCAAGTTTTCTATTTTATTGGATATCTATTACACTTTACAAATATACTGACATATTAGATTTTGCACTGCTGCTACACATTTTGTACAACATTGCATTGTTATGTTTAGATGTGTGCTCAACGCAGTGGAAATATTTCCCACGGATTTTTTTCTTTCCTTGCAATACGTATATAATCTCATGAAATTATGTATAATGTTTTCTGCGCTGGTTTTCTCTTATCAGACTCACGTTTCGTTCTGAAAACATGATGGTCGTTTCATCTTAATATGAATCTGCACTAGTGCATTTATTATTATTGCATTATAAAGTTTTATTTTTCCCTTGCCTGTAAAGAACCATCATCACTTCACCACATCATCGCCAATTCTCCTCATCATCGTGCTCTCCTCCTCACGTTTTTCTTTTGAACAGTACAAGTGTCTCTGTGTGTAATAGTAATTGTCATTAGTAGTTTACTTGAACCATTTTTGTGTATGTGTAATTTTTAAATGCTTAAATTGCTCATCATAATAATGTACTCATTTGCATTCACGTGAGTTAAAACGCAAAAAAAGTATGACAATGATTATGAAGTCTTTTTACTCATCATCGTCATCATTCTAATAGAAGAATGAGTAGAAGAATAAGTGCATTGCAGCAGAATGAAGCAACCCAAGAATTTAAAATAGCTTCATTGTTGTTCAGGTATGCAGTTCCTAACTGTCATGTTTTAGACAAAACTCAAAACGGATACATTTATTTGTTAAACTCTGTGTTGCTGTGATTCTGATATGTGTTGAGATTGTGGTTCTCTGAACGATAGTTTCAATTTTGCCTTGTGTCGTTACATACCCGTCGCTCTACTCTTCTTCTTCGTCCTTCGTTGTAACATAAAATACTTACATTCATATGCACATTATAACCAGTGTAATCTCCTATCTGTAGAGACTGAGCTCTTGTTCTTGTATAAGTGATACAACTGTTAGATTAGCAGCACTCACTCAACCTAGCAGTATTGTGGTGGCTGACTGCAGTGAACAAAGTAAAAATATCTCTGTTTGTTGTCGTGCTGTATATATAACTCTTTAACTTTGCTATTTCTCTCATTTTGTTAACTTGTTCTTCAAGAGATTTTTTAACTCAACACAATGGACAATTTATAAGTGGACGAACGGAGGGCTGTCAACGAGAAAATAATGGAATAAAGAAAAAGTAAACCATACGACACAACAGTACACAAGTGATCCTTATTGTAAAGCAATGTATTTATCTTCCTGTCACCTTGTTCCGCCTTTAGCGTTCCCTTCTTTCTAGATTTTTTTTCTACATTTTTCAACAAAAATTACTTGGTTATTAGTGCACTGTGTTTATGTGTCTATAATAAGTTTAACGTGTGAAGCAATAACTACCTATATACACACATGTGTCAAGTCATTGAACAGCCAGAAGTATATGTATATTAATAGCAGAGAACTTGCATACAAATACACTACTGCTTCGATATTACATATTCCTGTGTACGTCCTCTGGCATCAGATTTTTATTACAATTATTCGCATTCACCTTTCAAAAAGAAGAATTATGACTAATTTTCTCTTAAAAACGATTACAGTCACTTATTATTATTTTATTTTTCAGTATTAATACTTTTATGAAATAAAAAATGTTAACAAGTCAAGCCTTGCGGTAATAAATGTCATCGTAAATTTAAAAAAGAAAAAAAAGAAACGCACAGTGTTGCAGGCAAAAGAAGGGAAGGGGATGTTGCATTCGAGGACGAGCAAAGGAGAAAATCGTTCACAATGTAAATTGATTTGTACATTGCGTTTCCTATTTTACATATTTCCCGAGGCTGTAGCTATTTTGATTGAGAATATAGCTCTAACATTAAAATGAGTTATTAATCATTTTTACTGGTAAACAGACTGCTCTATATAGACTATACAAAAAGGAAGAGATTGAATGGTCAGTTATGAATGAAACTGTTGAATTGAATGCTGATCTTGTATACAAGAACAATTCTGTCCATCATAGTGCCTTTTGTGCAGTTTTTGTATGCAAGAACCACTGTGCCTGTCTGTGCAGCACGTAATCATATTTAAGTTTATAGTGTTTTGGCGTGCTCAAAAAAGAAGAAAATTAGTTTTTATCCAATTTACCACAATGATATGATTCTACATATTTAATTAGTTTTGGATAGACTTCTGATTAACAAGTGCCTCTCAGGAATTTCATCAGTATTCATACAAAATGTGACTATTTACCTGTTTGAAGTATTATCATTACTAAAATGAAATTAATTATTGCCACTACCGCAACTCATTATATTTTTATGCAATATAAAAAGTTAATTAAGACAGTGTGTTCTTGTGACTTTGAAGGGAAAAAGGAATGATTTTAATATTTAATGAAATTGTTGTTGATCATCACCAGAAGTACAAGAGGGAAATGAAAGAGTTTTTGCAATAATTTAAAGTGAACCTTGTTTTGATGCGTCAATAATTTGTAAAATTCCGAGTGATTTCTCTTGTGTATGATCAAAGGTGATGATGATACCACTAATTAAAGTGGAAACGAAGAAGAAGGAAAGACAAGAATTTTTGCAATTCCACCAAGAACGCTGTTAATCCCATGAAGATCTTTGATCGTGAAAGCAATTTTCCTCACCTACTACATCCTCCTCCTCTGGTGAGGAGTATCATCCAATTTCCCTCGTCTCCCACATCCCAGTCTTCCCACTACGTTTTCTCGTGAGTAGTAGAAAACGTGCAAATCTGATCTCATGAATTGTACCAACTTGAGCCCCATCATTCTCAAGTCAAGATCAAAGACAACAGTCCGTTTCCAGAAGGTTGCCAATAAGAGCCAACATCATACAAGTTGCACGGGAAAAATAAGTTGTACAAAAATAGGTAGTGGAGGTAGCAGCAGCAGCAGCAAATGTAGCAACTCCTCAAACTCATGTAGTGACACCACATCAAATAAAAGTAACGCCAGTACAAGCAGTACGGAAACCACTGCTTCAACGTCGTCCACATCGTCTTCGTCTTCTTCCACCACCTCTTCGGGAGGTGGGGGTGGTGGGGGCATTCAAGGCGCAATTCGAAAACTGTCTGCTGCTGCCACCAATACACTTAACCTTCATCATCACAGCAATAATAATCAAAATCATGACGGCACTTCGTCTAATAAGCGATCCGTTGAACATCAAGGTAAATTCATACTCTATATAAATACGGTTTATTACTACGCAAGAATGCCAAGAAAGGGTACACCACCACATTTGCACATTCGATTTTATAAACTTCAGGTGGTAATAAAAGGAAGATGGTTAGAAGTGAATTAAATTGACTTACTACAACGCACACCATTACAGTGGCTCGGTTGGGGGAAAGTGATGGTACGGGAAAACGTGAAAAATGCAAGAATCTCACCGATGGAGCAGTGTAATCTAATAAAAAACTGGTGCACGCGAATGAAATTCTGCTACTCACTCTTATTGACTGGTCTGCTCCCACTCAATAGAAAGCAATGTTGCTGGTGCTGATGATGGAAATTGCAAACCATCTAAACAACCAAGCACCACAGATGTTGAGTGTATATATTTATATCGTTTCCCCATTTTCACTTTCTCGTTTTACTAATATTGCTAAATACATGTATACCTTATAAATATCTTATATACATTTTTATATTTTATATGGCATTTTATAGTGATTCGGAGGAAATATCCATACACAACTTTTCTCTCCGTTCATTCAATGAATTCATTCATATTTTTGCTTTTTGTTCTGTTGTGTAATATTTTCACCCGAGTGGTAAAATAGACAGCGACAACACGGTCTGCGTCAGCCAACGGTAGGTTACGTACGCCTATGAACCTTGTTGTGTTCTGTACAAATCTCATTCTTCCTGGAATGTGCCCTACCGCTGTTCCCATTCTTCCATACTTGACTTGTCTATTTTTTCCTATTCAGCGCCATCATCATCGTCCTGATAATCCGTTTGACGAAACTATAAACTCTACAGAGCAGCATTAACATTCACATGACTGCTTTCACTAGACTTGCTCTTTCGCTTTTTTGTTGGGATGTTGCTGTTACATTTGTAGTGCGCCTTTGTGCGTTTGTAGTATTTATAATCTTCAGTGGAATCGACCTGGAATCTCCTACTATACCTACTAACACTCTCTTTAGCCATTTTTCATCCAATTTATCAGAACTATTATCCTCGCATCATTCAAAGCTCCACAAAGATTGTACTTTTTCGTATTTTGCGTCTTCCCGAATTTCGTTTTTGGCGGTATGTTGTTATTCATCGGAACAGTAGTTTGAATACATTACACCATTTCCTCTAGCAGTTTTGTTAAAAGATGTAAATACGAATTGAATTGAAAAGTTACAAACGGCAACTGCAGCACAGAGCACAATAATAGTAATAATAGCAACAACCCATAAATTTTATTATTTACGGATGAGAGAAACTGAGGGATGGAGGAAAATCTAGTTTTTTTGTGAAATAAGACATTTTTCGATGCATGATAATATTTTTGTCCCATATATGCCTCTTATTGTAGCGTTATTCTGGTTGGGCAGGGCAAAAATTCAATCATGAAAAATATTCGTACTCATGCATACCAAAATGCGCAAAATATTGCAGATATGTGGGTATCTGTATGAATACGATTTTGGGGTAAAAAAGAATTGTGCAATTTGTTAAGTATGAAGTCAGCAATTTTTGGCAGTAAGTTGAGTTGAAGATGCTGTTGCCGATGATGACGGGCTAGGGATGGAATGGATTGACCTGACTGACAGCTTATTTCTAGAGGTTGGAAATTGTTCATTCTCTGGAAACCTTCGATTATTGTTATATTGAAGGATTGGTATATAAAAAATGGAGCTTCTTCAACACGATTCCTGACGAATAAAAACCATTTTAATATACATATATGTTCGCTACCACTACAACAGCAATTTTTCTTCTTCTCTTTCATTTTTCTTATTTATTATGGAATAATAAAATTGTACGATCAAGAGGGTCAGAGAACCCCATTTTCACTGCTACATATTGGATTTGGAGTTTGGCAAACAAGCTGGAATATTGCAGTACTCTTCTTTCTCTCGTTTTCAGATAGCGTGGAATTGAGTAAAAGTGTTTTTATATCTTCTTCCACTTCCACTCAATGACTCAAGTCGTGTCATCGTCAGAATTACCATCATCATGCAAAAACAACAATAAAGCGAACAACCTCTTCATGTTGTAAATTGTAATTTTTGTAACTCCTTTACCATTACTTGATGGCAAACTGGGCTCTGCATGTAGTTATTGATGATCTATCTATTTTTTGGACGAAAACTGACATGTCGGTGCTAAACCCTATTGCGTGGAAAATGACTCTGGATGGTTATTATTTATTGGCGTAAGACTCGTTGACTTGCCACGCTATAACCCCACACGGTTGACTAACAAAATATGATGAAGATTAGACATGGTTTGGTTTTTTGTCTATAAGAAGGAATAAATGGAAATAATTTTCCTAAAATGGTTGAGTGAACGCACGCCAAAAATTCGTTTACCAATTACCATTCATGTATGCATTATATTAGATTGGTCACTTATACTCTTATTTTCTACCATTCTGGTTGGCCTGTCTTCATAATCAAATGAGTGGGTGAAATGAACTGGAAAAATTGAAAGGGTGGATAAAACATTACTGAAGAAAGTGATCAATTAAACTGGTGTAGAAACCATGGACTAGTTTGTGTTTTTAACAGACTTGGGAAAAAGTCTGATGGTAATATACGGAGTAAATGAATATAGTAAAATGAAATTCATTTTATACGGTCGCATTTATCTATGTATGTTCAGGTATTCCTATTTTGTCTTCTTCCAGCACTTTTGGCTTTGTATCATATTTTCTTGAAGTCATGAAAATCTTTTGTCATAAATACTTTGATCTAATCATCCATCATAATGTTGAGAAGCGAAGTGATTATCGTCGTGACATGCTTGGGAATGATAATAATGCATAACATTATCTCTTTTGGCAGGATGTCAGTTAACTTGTTTTGCCAGCAGTAAAAGTCCACTTTTTGGACGGAGTGACAGAACAGGGCTGCTTACCAACAATAGTATTAGTTTTGGATATAGTATACTTTGTGAACATTTTACGCTAATCTGCTCACCTAATGCAATTTGGCTAACTTTATTAGTACTTTAAGTGCATAGCCCGTGTCTGCGTCACAAGTTTTAATGTTGTTTTTATAGCACAACTGATCATCACTGATGATGTTGGTGACTGACAGCAGTCAGTGAATTAATAAGATTTACCTTTGCCAATCGGACACGTAAAAGTGTAATAAAAATGTAGCAGGTATAACCTTACTTTATCTTTAATATAATAATTTTATGATTTTTGTTTGATTGCAGGGCTGGTTGAGGCAGTGGAGCAAGGGGACGTTATCAAAGCCGACAGGATCCTGACTACTAACGATGTGGACATAAATAGGTAAAGGTCTCCAGAACGTAGTGGATTTTATCTATTCAGAATATAAAATCATAATTATGCTCGTGTTCTTCTCACACATGCACATAAAATTGCTTATCAGTTCTGCTTGAATTTACAATAATACATTGCTCAAGGGTATAATATGGCCAGGCTTGAAACTAAGGTAAAGGATAAAGATTTCAAATAAATAGCTGAAAAATACATATGCAGATTTATGTACTTGATGAGTATTTAGTCTATGATTCCCTTTTTAAAACAGGATAAAATATAAGCTCTTTACCAATTGCAAAACAGCTCCAAAATATTCAAAAATTAATCAGCTACCATCAAGCTAATATAATAACTAAAGCAATCACATAATACGTACTTAATAATAGCTAGTGTAATTGATTCCTTCTATTCCAATGAAATGCAACTTCTGAAATCTACACTAACAACCTTTGGGAAAAGCCATTACCAATTTTCCGGGAGTCATTACATTTATTATTATAATTTGTCATGTTGTTGAACTGTGAATGAGTATCGTTTTATTGCACCATCATAATTATGCCTTTTAAAGAAATCTCCATTTTCATCCATTGCTTCTCAAGTGAGTAAGCTTGAATTTATCGCATGCCTGACATGCATGAATACCCCTATTAGTCCAACCTCGAGAGAATTGAGTAAACACATGCTAGCGAAATTATAAAAGCATGTTAGGGAATTAAAAAGTACAAGTGCGATTTCCTTGAAATCATAGACACTAAAGAGAAAACTTGATTCTAAAATTTAAGCCCAGTTTTTCTGCATGTTGGGTTAAAAGCTAATGTTAAGCAAAATAGAGCTACTTATTGCGAATTACCTATTCACGTTTATGCTACCATTCAAGTGATAGGATCCGTTTTGTGTATATCTCTACATTTTCAAAGAAAACAAAAGAAATTGTTTAATGCTTATACCAATACATAGTGATGATGATGTCTTGCTGACTGTCTGTATCCCTTTTAACTTGGATATGATATTGTCATGTGTATTGTCTACGCTTTATGTTGCTGCGTAGTAGTTTAATAAAAGGCATTCTGATGTAGACTCCATCATCTGCGGAGCCTCATTTTCAGTAAATAAAAAACTCATCCAGAACAAAAATGAAAGGACCATTATCTATCATCATCATCATCATCACTACCACCACATACATATGCAATGCAGAATGTAAAAGTTGGAGGGAAAATGTCATATCATTTATGAACTACACGAGCATGTTTGTCAGGCCATCGTCTTTTTTATTATTATATGATTTTATGGTGAAGACAACGACGATGATGATGTTCCTTTTTTGTTGCAATTTTTTGCTGCGTGTAATAAAATGTGTGTGTGGGAAGTATAACGAAAAAAGAGAGAAACGTCTTTTATTATTATAATGTCTTTGGAACTATAACTCATATTTTCTCTTTTTCTTTTTATAGCGTGACAGGAGATGGACTGACACTTTTGGAAATGGCTGTAATCCAGGGGAACCAACCACTTTTACGCTTACTACAAACTCATGGAGCTACTGAAAATCAATATCGTACGTGCACAATCTTATACAGCTATATAATATGTTTGTCTTTTTATATGAAATCCTTCCTTCCTCTGAACGCCATTTCCCCCTTGTTCTTGAGTATTTTTCTCTTAAAGAGAAAAAATGGGAAAGATAAGTGAGTGATAACGTGACAATATATGAAAATATGAAAGAAAAAGACAACTGTATATAGTAAGTTGAAAAGTAAGTATAAGAAACATGAATAGGTACACATGTAGTTTTGTCTAGTCATTTTGTACCGGCACACAAAATGCAAAAAAGGTGAAGACTTTTTACACAAAACTTGGCTGAAGAGACTAGAGGGAATATTAACATTAGAAAGAAGTATGCCTGCATCATATCTCTCTTTTCTGCGTACATTTGAACAGTTGAGGAATTTTCCCCTGATAACCAGAGATAAATTAAAAGCCAATAGAGCAACGTTATTTACTAAAGGCAGCCTTACAAAAGGAGAAAGTCGTGTGCGATGTGTGGATGCTCCCCCAACAAAGTTAATATCGAACAGGCTTTTCAAAGACAAAATATTAATTTTCTCTTTGTTGTATGAACGAATTGAAAATTTATATGGCTCACTTTACTTCTTTGTGATACGCCATTATGTAGATCAACCAACTCCACAAATAACATAATGCCTTTTTAAAGTAGGTAATGTTTGTCTGTTCATATGTGTTTTCCTGTTTTGGTATGAGTTTATCAGGTAATGGTACAGCTTGTTTTGTGGAAAGAATAATTCATGTTCTTCGATGTAGTATTGAGGGGAAAAAGGAACAAAAGAGAGAAAAATCTTGGAAGCAAGATAACATTGTTTGTACAGATTATTCAATGCACACACGTTCCACTTATATGGTAGTACCAACCCATCATATTATTCCCACACTGTAGGGCACATTGTTTTGCGAGCAGTAAATTTGACAATGGAATGTGAATTTTCACATGAAATAATGCGGAATTGAAAATGAAGTTGAATATAAAAGCATATACCACGTGGTGCCTTTTTTGCTTTTCTTCCATTAGTATTGATTGCCCATAATAAAGAAGCCAGTCACTTTTGACTTTTGTACTTACCTTCACTTGGCAAAGTTAGATATGAATTTTACTTTGAGTAGATTCTTCTGTTTCACCACAGTTGTGACAGAGAAATGATATATGAATGGTTTATTTATTTATTTGTTTAAGTAAGGTGGCCTTTTTAGTGGGATCATATTAGTACGTTTTGTATTTATAGAGCTGCATAGTATAGGTAAATATTAGCTTTGTGTGTTTGTCAAAGTGTACTGGTCTGTGACGGAGGAAAGACGGCAACACGACGCGCGACGGATATGGAGTTGGAGTGTGTACACATTTATAAGAACAGGAACACAAGTTACCTACTTGAATTGAATGAGTCTAGTGAGTGTGTGCACCAAGTTGGTGCCACCAATACAAAGTAGACTTAACTATTTTCTTGATACGAGAAATGATAAGAACTTCATTTATCCACACGGGGTAGGTTTAGATACATTACTCGTATATATTATTATAATTGTGTGTAATATGCTAATTTTATACATGCACTTGGTATTATGTTCAATTAAATGTAACAACAATGACGAGCGAGACCTGTTTTTCATGTTTTACAACATATTTCCGGTATTCCAGTTGTAAATCAAATCGATGTAAGTTGTAAAGGATAAAGGAAATGATTTTATATGTGACATGGCATGACTGACCGGTATAAAACTAAGCATGTCAATTTATTTTTGTGTGTCATTTTGTGTCTCATTTTAAATATTATTTAGCAGCATTATCCTTGTCGGATTAATCTGGGTGACTTCCCTAGAAATTACAAGCAATTTGTTTACTACCACCTTGCTTGTCACAGATAAGCAGTGACATATCATGCGTCACTGCTGCATTTGTTTATGAAAACAGCAGGAAGAAGGAGAGTATTTAGTGTGCCCTCAAATTATTTGATAAGCAGCCTTTCCTTTCTACATGGCCTCATACCATAATCTGAAAATTTTGCAACTGACTGACTTTTCTTGCAAAATTGAGACATCACAATATATCCGCAAATTTCAGCTTGCATAACCCAGTATTTATAGAAACATTCGTGAAATTGACAAATAAATTGCTTGAATATGTGGTTTTGCAAGTCTTATCTATAAAATATTTTTATGTATTTGTTTCATCATGTCCATGTCGTAACTTAATGCTCGCATGTCAAATCACTTTCTTATTTTATAAGCCAATGTGCATTTCCAATTAGGAAAAGTACCAAAATAAAATCAAAATCGTTCAATTTCTTTTGCCATTTGGAAGATACAAAATGATTTATGCGAATAAATATGGAAATTAAGCTGTTTGTTGCTATTTTTCGGTTTTGGTAGCTTGTGACTCGTAACTCGTAACATTTTGATTTTTAATTGGCAATACATTTTATTAATAAAGCGATGTCGCGGTTAACAGGAAACGACGTGTAACATTGATGTATGTAGGACAGACAGTAAGTGATTTGAAAACAATGTCTGTTGATGATGAACCCATTCACGTTAATAAAATATTGCGACCGTCGAAAGTAAAAAGGAAAGCTTGGTTAACTAAATAATAATGTGATGTGCAAAAATGTATCGAATAGGATTGCATGATTGAAAAATTGTGACAGCCTTTTACCATTCTCAGTAAAAGAAACCATCTTTCCAGTTTCATTGATTTATTCATTCATTCCTTCACCCGAAATAATTATATCAATCCACTTTTTTAGAACCCATTTTCCTTTCTTGCAACATGTCCTACTGCCTTTTTGACTACTAACACGTTTTCTTTCTCTTGGCAGGTGCAAAACCTGTATCCGACCAACTTCATGACATGGCACAAGAGGCTGAAAAGATGTCTGAATTGCTGATGACACGCATCCTGAAATGCTCCACATTTGGCAACCTCTCCACTGCTGAGTTGAAGGAGCTTGAGAAAGAGTTCAATATGTGGGAGAAAAGGTACAAGCGGTTGAAAAAGATGAAAAGTTCCTACTCTCAAATTCGTAAGTTTTTATATTTTTATTTCATTTGTATTACATTAAAGCATATCTGTATGAATAAGTATATATTATGACTATATAGTACACAAATTTGGCTGACAAAGAGCAAACGGAGAAAGCATAATAATGATAATGTCACTTCCTTTCAGAATGAGATTGTCAGCTTCCTCATTATATTCAATGTACATGTTTATTTTGGTTTTACCATCACCCCCATCATGGATGTATGTATTTATAGTACAATAAAATATCAAAGTAAGCAGCAGCGATCAAAGGAATAAAGCAACCTTTAATGTTTCAGGAAAAGCGATGAAATTTTCCTTTCTCGTTCTTTGAATTCCAAAATAGGTACTAGCTTTTTTAGGTCTAGCCTGTAGTTTTGCAATTTCAATGATTTTTTTACATCAAAGAAGGTTGACATTCGGATAGGTATAGGCTACAAGCATTATCATCATTTTGACTGAAAAGAAAATTGCCCCTTTCAATTTTACTTGTTGAAATTTTCATGAAAGAAAAGACAAGGGAAGGAAAATAAGAGGGTATGATGATTTTGATGATAAGCTCCTGGTAGTGTAGTCGGAGCAATTTTCTAGAAAAAAAGGTGACACGTCTAAATTGTTTACTTAGGTATATTGTATGTGTGTAAATACATAGGTATCTTCACCTCACCATCATCGATCCTTCCTATCGCTGCTCACCTTGTCCCTGTTAAATATGTCATTGGTGAAAGTTTTATCGTAAAAGTTATAACAGGATTACTTCTCTCATATATACCCCATCTTTATATACAAAGGCTCGTAAAAATAATGCAGGATGTATAACCACACCGTTTCATTCATATATGATTTACAGTCAAAACTGCCAAAGTGTACCAACATGACAATAAGAAGAAAGGCGAGTAAAGTAATAGTTAATTTAATTCTGTTTTGCTCAACCCCATCCTCTATGTGCAGGACCACCGGAAGCAAACTTATTCGTCTCTGTGGACGTGATCGGTAACTCGGGAGTGAGACTCAAAATCTGTGAGGACAGTACCAGCAAGGAGAAAGTTATCTTTACCAAGTACAGAAGTAAGTTTTGTCTGCCTCTCTTTCTCTCAGTTCCTGTGCCATTATTATCGGATCTTTCTACCCTTTAACGAATATCTCTGGTACATTTTGCCTCAAGCGAAAGGATGAGCGTATCATTAGGATATACCTTTTCAGTATCAGTTACATGAGGCTGGGTGTGCATATAGGTACTAGTCTGTTCAAGGAAGCCTAAACAATAAGGCTTAAAACTTTGCGATTGCGAAAAAGGATAAGGAAATCCGTTAACTGATATTCTCATGTAGACTATGTTTGTAGATAGCATCTTATGCGATGTGGCATGGCTCAACCAAAAGTGAGGAACAATGCAATAATGTGTCTACTAACATAGAGACAAAAAATTCGGATGTAGTAAATTTAGTGAGTGCGAGCAGAATATAGAACCCTTGTTCTTATTGTGCCCTGAGGGAATAAAAGTTAAAGTAAAAAGGTTTCTTTGTTCTTTGCTTCGTATAGATGCGGTGGTCATGTGCCAGGATGAGATTATATCAGGTCACGTCACCCACGCTAGATTAGGATTAGAAGAGGGTGGCGTAGTGTATCACAGGATACTATTGTTATTCATAGAGGCACGTAGGATTGTAG
>JAHZMV010004847.1:0-34915 GCA_027743765.1 Coecobrya sp. COE2 | reverse complement strand
ATTTATGTCACATTCACATCATCCTTGTACTCGTCCTGAATTTAGCTACTGAAAGCACCACTGAAAACGATCCCATGTACAATTTTGCATGGATCACTTTTTACAACTTTCACCTACGCTAAGCTTCCAGCAAGCTGTAATATGCATCCGTCTCAATTTGCACATATATCATCATAAACTATTTATATGAAAATGGCCATAAAACTTGTATCCCATCTAACCTGTGAAAACTAGTTGATCCTTCTTAACCGACAAGACAGCTTCCATAAAATATCTCTCGTCAATATATATAACTTTCACTTAAACTTATTCCTTTCATAGAAAAATATGTTCCAAACACACACTACCACAAAGCACAGCTACACTAAACTTCCTGTCCTGTTGCATTTGCTTAAAACTGCTGCATATTTCACTTAAATTTTATCCGTTTATTGTTAATCAGTGTATGTGATCGGTTAGACCGCAATTTAAAAGTAAGTAAAATACTTTAAGCTTTTAAGCTTCAAGAATGACTGAATGACCAGCACTGACAGAAAGAATGCGGATGGACATGTAACAGGCACACGAGTGAATCTTGAAATCCTCAACCATGGGCCACTGACTCACAATCTGCAATTATCTTTTAGGCTCTATTGTATATAGACAGACATACAAAACTCTAATGAAGTGAAATGACTCATCAACATTTTCTCTCCTCCACATTTCATTTGCTTGACAAACAAACTCGCATATCTATGTCAAATATTTTTGTTAGTTTGAAGTTTGAACCTTCTCACTATTTCGTAATATAATTATTTATATTACGCATACCATTAGCACTGCCTGTCTTAATCACGACTATGACAAATGCGTAGCTAGTCCTTATCTAAGCGCTACAATGCATACTTTATTCATGTCAACGTTAGTGACAAAAGCACGTGTCGAGATTTGGGATCGTTAAAAATAAGTTAGAAATTTAAGCTGAAGCCATTTTTATTTTCATAAGTTTGTTTGAAGGTTATGCTCATTGTACAAAGGTTCAAGTGATTTAATCATATATCGCTTGACAATAGTCTGGCGGCTGCTATTATGCTGGCGTCAAAAAATTAGAGTGAAGTAATAAAAATGGAAGAATGGCTATCCAAAGAATTTCAATCGCATATAAATAGCGCTACACAATTGATAATAAAATCTAATAACCTCATTGAACAAATTTCAGTTTACTGTTTAGCTGTAAATTAATTGGGGTTATGCATTAGACCATGTAACATCAAGTGGCTTATGACGTGAAAGATTTTGTCAATCATATATGCATTTTACATTGATGATCAAATTAATTAGATGACTTTGCAAATGAATAGTAGTAATAATAAGCTATCTATACAATAAACCCTAATTTTTAGAACGTTTGGCGTTAATTTTGGTACTGAATGAATTTGCATGTACATGACACATGTGAAATGTTCGATAGCCACCTATTGCATCCAATGAAAACTGTACTTTTTGACGATAACTAACAGTATTGCGTGTCAGGAAAACGGGCATTATGGCAATGGCAGGGGTGACTTACTCATGAATTTATGAAAGAAAGGAATGGTGACTGAATGAGTCATTATGTTGCATGCACTCAACATGAAATTACAATAGCATGTAGTCCCCGAACGGACCGGAAGTCTGGACCCTACTAAACTCGACAACGGACCCTTTTCAATCCAAAGTGACTGGTTTCAATGACTCATGCATATCATGGTTCTTTGTTTAACGACTGTTCTTGGACTGGAATTTACTCGCTCAGACTGCTCACATAATCAGGCATGTTTATGGATGCATAATATGCATCTCATATTTTTATGGTTATGACTTGACAATTTATTCTAAATGACTCAGCCATAAACATGTCTGAATGACTATATTATATCTGCGATGGATTTCCATTTTTTTCCGTTATAACACTTTTTAATGAAAAATAAGCCTGTCTCATATATGTATACCTACGCTTCTCCAAGAAATTAAAAGTAAATGCTCATATGCATAATAAAGATAAAACAGATATTACAGCTAACGAGATAAGCATATTATAAGATACAAAATAATTTTGAGACAACTTACTTTGCTTAATATCGGTAAATGTATTTGGTTATTATTAAGCGTATACGCCTCCTTTTCTTATCGTTTATGCGTCCCAAAAATCCAATGCGAGGATTACGTCAATGTTTTCCTTGATTTTTGTTTTGTTTGCTCAAAATCTTCATTTTTGTCAGTTTCCACTGTTTGCAAGTACGCAGTAGTTTCTTTTCACGTCTGAAGACTGTAAATATTTTCTCTATCTTTTACAAATAAGTACACAATGGAACATGAATGCATGTGAGCATATTATGAGCCTTCTTGAGGAGGACATAACAAACTCAGTTTAAAAATCACAGTTAAACCAGGCTGACATTTGATTTGGTTAACTAACACAGAAAATTCAAACATGCATTACACTACGTAAGCATTATTATGTATTTCTGTGATGATTTCTTCATCCAATTAAATATAATGTGTGTAGTAATCAACGGTGAAATTGGTGTTCAAGTTCATATGACCAGAAGACCATAGTTCCATCCAATGTCCCGAAACCAAAGGTTATTCAACAGCTCGTTGTCGTTGTCAAAATTATTGTGATGAGATTATGAGAATACATAGTTGACTTGAAGCACTGTTATAGTACAACTGATGATGTGATGATGATGTCGGTAAGCTTATCATAATACAACAATTGGATGCCCACAAACGTCTCGAGTCCTCAGGTTGGAAATCCTGTAATAAAAGATAATCATATCCAATTATTTGTAGCTGATTACAAATACTGATAAAATACATCATTTTCCGATTCAGCCGTTTACATATCGAGACTCTACACAAAATTCCTACGTTTTAAAAATGGGTAATCTAAAGACACACCACACACGACCAAAAAATGGTTGACCATGGATGTATATCGTGTATGCCAATTTATTTCATTTTATCCTTGCTTTAAGTTCCGAATAGGTTGTTCGGATGTCGGAAGGTCTTATCAAGATCTCGTCAAATGACATCATCATTATGTACATGTTGTACACGTAACGTAACATAATATATGTCATTTAATGTTAACTGCTATCAATGGCTGTTATGCATAATATTATTATTGTTTCATTACGGTTTGCAAATTTTTTTAAGGTCTCACCTTCTAAACATATCCGTGTTCATGTATCAATCAATTCTTCTTATCAGCAGCATCTTCATATTCCACTATCGTAAATTGAGTTTGTGAGGCTTTGGTAGAATTTAATGCACTTTTACATTGGAAGTCAAGTTTTTTGGAGCAGAAAAGATTTATCTTTCCAGTTCGTTAGTTTTCAAATAAATCAGTCGTAAAAATTAAAGTAATGTATATCACAATTTTCTAACAAATGATGACTCACTAGTTTTTGTAAAAAAATGAACTAAACTTGTCACATATATTCTGCATATGTATTGGCTCACAGTAACTTAAAATGTATCACAAAATCTGGAGGATATTTGTAATTTTCACTATGATCAATAGCTAAAAGCAGGCGAAAACTTTTAAGCTCGGTAAATGAATCGCGATCTGTTTTTAATAACGACACGGGTGCGGTGACGGAAGGGAACAGTGATGCTTTATCGACGTACCGTGTACCTAACGAAATGACTAACTAATTTGGATACTCCTTTTTTGGTGATGATAAGAATTCGCTTTCACATATTCATTTTCTTAAAATTTTCCACAATCATTTC
Source organism: Coecobrya sp. COE2 (assembly GCA_027743765.1). Classification (NCBI taxonomy): domain Eukaryota; kingdom Metazoa; phylum Arthropoda; class Collembola; order Entomobryomorpha; family Entomobryidae; genus Coecobrya; species Coecobrya sp. COE2. Next base: position 31,156 of record JAHZMV010004847.1, on the reverse strand, counting down.
GATCATAATAGTAACAACAATTAGTTAAAACCAGTAAACTGGTATAATAACGTTACTGTTAAAGTCCTCATTCTCTCACATCCGTCCTGTTACATTGCACCTGTAGCAGCAATGACAATGACGTCTCCACATAACACCATTTTTTCTTAAAAAATTATGTACTATTTTGGCTATTTATTTTAACAGTTCTGTTGCAACACATTATAATGTTAAATCATTGCACAATACTGTTGCATGTAATACAATGAACAAAATTGTTATTTCGATTGCGTACAAAAAAAATCAAAACCACGAAATTGTTTTGTAGCAACAGGAAGTACGGACATTTTCTTTTTCAAGTAATTTGCTGAGTGGTTCCAACCATTTCACAATTTTTTGTACATTGATCCCCTCTTCGTTTACTCCACGAAAATGAAGTTGAAGTTATCAAACAAGTTGATAATGAAAAACGAATTCGGGGAAAAGAAAAAGTTCAGGAGGCTGGTGCTATAATGGGTGCTGTGTAAAGGGATGATGATGAGTAGGATGATCCTTGTTATATTTTCACTGCTAACTACTACGCACGTTACGTATGTGCTCCTCTTCTCCTTCTTGTGCGAATGCGATTAGTTAGTAAAGTGATGATGATGATTATATAAAATATGTAATATGAAACGCTGCTGTACACCACACCACCACTGACTTGGTTTGGATTTAACAGTAACTTTTTTCATAGTTTTTGACTGCATAATCTGCATCGTTTACATATTGGGTTTTTTCTTGTTCTGTTTTTTATTCGCCACAGAAGAATAGTAGTTGCAGCAAGGATATAATATGATTTGATAATATTAGAATGGTTCTACTATATATATAATACTACAACTACACCAAATAAGCACCACCACTAACAGAAGAAAGAAAGGAGTTATTGATGATAGTGGTGTAAAATTGCACACGTAACAAATAATTATATTATTTTGGTTTTTCTTTGAGTTGGTGTGCTGTGGTGGGCTTTGAGTCGATCTGCTGAGTTTGTATGTAAAAAATGGCAATATATTTAGTAATAGTACAAAAGTGTTCTTTCAATCCAAAAATCCTTTAATCAGCATCAAACAATTTTACCATACCATTCCACCACCACCACTATCATTTCAGCATCATCATCAGAGAATAGAATACACGTTACTTGCATGCGTATACGTACATACTTCAAACAGTTCACTTTGTGTGTTATGTGCAAAATATGTATACATTTTTATTTAAGCACAAAAGATTATTTATTTTCTGAGAACTTTTTTTCAAAAAGGGAGATATCATACCACCATCATCACATCACCAAACCACCACCATACATACATGCAGTTATACACTAACCATATAATATTATCATCTGCTGAGAGCTGCTCAGTACAAAAGCACACTGAAGAACACAACTTCAAAAATAATCATTTTCTAGAGAGTGGATAGAGATTTGCCATTGTATATTATCAACTGTAAAGTGCATATAGGTATGTAGTAGTGTGCACGTTTACATATGGATTGTAAGCTTGTTTCTGATTACTATTTGCCTTTCGTTCGTTTTTGTTGTTCGTTGTTCATTCGGGTTACTCGTTTATTCTCTTATGGCAAGTATTTTTTATATTTTAAATGCTATAATATGACCCAGTATAATACTCTAAGATGAATAAAATGTGCATAGCATGAGTACATATGGCATCGTTTGTGTGAGCAAGTTGGTCTTGTCTCTGCTGCGTGCACACTATATAGAGTATTGAAGTGTGCTTCCATATAAATAAACGAGTTACTGTTAGCAAACCAGCAAGCAAACCGCAGTTTGCTACACACAACAAAGACAGAAAACATGGAAAACTGTGAGAGAAGACACAGTGCAATAAGCAAATGCATTTTATTGTACAGAGCAAAATGTGAGCACTGAATAGTATCATCATCAGTAGTTGAGTAGCTGTAAGAACAGTGATTCTCTCGCTCACACACAGTGAAAACCATGATGGTCTAGAGATGTGGATGTGACGCGAGTTGAGTGATGTGATGTAGAAAAATGTTGCTTGCGTAGACTCTACACACATAACGTGCATATCACTTTTGTAGCAAAAGCGAATAACTTGGTGAAAAAACAAGCGTATGTTAATCTCAAATTGCAAGCTATGAAAATGATGTTTTTTCTACTAACGATGTTATGATAAAATTGTATATGTTTGCATAAAATGTAGCATGCATGCACTCAATTCTTCATGTAGTAATCTTGATGAGATCCTTTAGTCACTTTTTCTTTGATTTCGTCGTGTTCTCATGTAAAACGTCTTTTTATAACTTCGTCGTCTTCTCTTTTTACCGTGTGGGCAGAGACACGTATTATCTTCTCTAGATACGTTTGCACGTGTTACTTTATAAGGGATTTTTTATGATTATCTTTTTGCTACTGTTTTTCGTTACCTCATCATAAAAATTCTGGTTAATTTGCAGAAAAAAAATCCGCATCATTTCTTGATCACGATCACCAAAGCCTAAACCCAAATGGAATAAAAAATGTACCCATCTTGATTCTATTCTTACATAATATTATTCTACCATGTTATGCATTCGATATCATTACTATTAAAACGATGTAATAATCATGAGAATAATCATCATTACAGTACTCAAGAGAGTACATGAAGTTGGAAGTTCGGGATAAAAAATGCATTCTATTTTAATTTTATCCCAACAGAATATATAGACCATAATAATATTCTCTAAAAGAGGATCTCATCTCAACAACTATATATACCTTTTGTTTATGCAAGATTTTCGATTTTTGTCTATGTCTATAAGAGCGTCTTCCTAAGTGCATACTACTGTTTCTGGTTTGCAGCTTTCATCATCTTAGAAGATAACATCAACCACCACAACAACACCACCTTTACCTGGATGAAGGTACTTTTCATCAGCAGCAGCACAAACCATCAGCTAACTAGTTAATCTGCTAAGAGACCTTAATATTTAGTCTTCCTTCCGTTTTGGCTTTAATAATAACTTATCTAACTTGCTGGCACAAGTATTATTTGCTTGCCATATTCATAAAGGATCTATGTACCTATTATCTAAAGACTCACACGACAATACAACTATGTAGTTACTTTGCACCCGTTCAGAAGGGAGAGCAAACCCTAATACTTCACGTCGGGAGGAAGCATAAGTGTAAAACATTTCTGAAAAGATTCTCTTCTTATTAAAGTGAATTTCAGTTAAAGCAATAAATAAACTTTCGATGTTGAATGCACTTATTAGATGATAGCGGTGAGTTTTAGACCGCATGTCGGAGACAGTTCGAATAACTTATGGTTAGATATACTTTATTTCATTGTATTTCGTTGAATATGTATTCATAAAAATTCAGATACCCGACGGTAACGGTGAATGGTAATTTAATAATGTACTTGAGCAATAAGGAACGGCAAAAACGAGATGATTGAGGAATGCGTTCCATTAACAAAGCTGTTAAGCTCAAGTTAAGCATGTTTAATTCATTTATGGGAAAATTATATTACATACTTTTAAATAAATAGATGCTTCTAATAGGCTTTAACAGGCACATATATGCTGTCATTAAAACATTCTACTTAATATAAGTATGCATTATAATATTATCTTTATATTTATGGACCTACTATTCCTGTTGTCCTATAAAAACGAAGTGCATACTAATGCGTGCCATGGCATGTGTATGGGAGCAGACGTCCATAAAAATCATTTTTATTTTTAATGGATTGTCGTTTGAATAGGCTTTGTTGTCGTTGTCATTCATTCCCTTCTACTGACAAACTGCAACTTTACATTGCATTTAACTAAATGTCGAAAGCAAAGCATGAAGTGAGGTGAGATTCACAGAGGAACATTATGGGAAAGCGTAAAATGTAACCTGCCAGCAAATTAACAACACCAGCTAAACCAGAAGTATTACTCAGATAAAGAGGTTGATGTTTTGCATGCAAAATTTTTAGGCTATAAAAACCGGTGATTGTTGTGTAGATTTGTTCAGAAACGAACTTTATGATTCTGCCAGTCTGTCTGTTCGTTATAGTACATTTGACAATTTCTAAACAATTCTTTATAATTTGGAATGCGTAAATGAGATTTTCGTTTTCAACGACATTTGCATATAGGTATGTTCAATTTTTGTCAAGACATTGGACATTAATTTAATGAGTCAATCAACTTTGGACATTGTGATGCAGGAGACTATTTGTAGTAATACAAAAAAACTACTTTCAAACAGTCAGACGTTATGTAGTTTTAGAGGGTTTGTTATCGACTTCAGGTTAAAACTCACCTATGCATCACTTCGGACGTGCCAGCTTATTAATTAATATTTTACATTAATAACACTACATGGTACTATGCACTTTTCAGTTTATGTATTTTTATCACCAAGTTATCATCAACCATTGCTACCTATGGTTCATTCTCATTCTACATCTTGATTAAATATATTATTATTCATTCATCGCCTGCTATTCCTCACTTCAGTTCACGGTTGAGATAATGTTGACATTTTTTTATATTTTGACTGATTTGCTGTTACACGCAACAAGAGTCGCTGTGCTCTCTCCTCAGTCCTCACTCTTTACAATTGAATATGCACAGTTATAGAACTACTACTGTGAGTACTCAGGTGCGTATGCAAGCGTAAAATCTAAACAAGCACTAAAACAGGCAATGAACCTCTGCTAAATTGAATGCTGATGATGATGAGAACGGCGAAGCGGAGATGGATGGAAATTGGAGATGCAGGTGTCAGTGTTGTCTCGGTGGTTTGTAGACGGAACTTCCCTAAAAAGAATGAATACTTCCTTCGCAATATGTCAATCCTGGTTCATACCTAGGACTATTATAGATATGGATATTGTATTAGTTGCGTCTTTGGAATTGTCTCATAGCGTGCTCCTTTGCTCTGTTTACTTTATTCACTGCTCACATCAAATCATCTTACTTTTTATCCATAGGGGTTGACAGCAGGTTATTCCCACAGTTGAGTTTTTCTTTTGAAATGAATAAAGATGGAATTTAGGATAGTTCACATACATATTTCGTCCACTGCAAAGATGTGAAAGGTGAGTGACGGTAAGAATGAAGGTATTTATCAGAGAGAAAGAAAATATAGCCTGAGTTTAGTTTCTTTCTTCATTTCATGATAACTAGGAAGAGAGATGTATATTTGAGTTAGAGCATTACTGCACAAATTTTACTGACTGTATTATATTTTGGCATTTGCACCTGCACAAATACATACCATAACAGCTCGACAGTAGGCATAAATACTATGTGCTTTACACATGAAGGCCAGCTTTTAAACTTACATTAGTGATAGCTCAAACTCCATTCTTAACAACGCAGATTGAAATGAACTACCGGCAACAATCAGCAAATAGGCTCTACGAATTCATTTTATATGAGAGAGAATGATGGTGAATGATTGAGGAATACTTGCGAGACCAAAAAATACTCAATCAGCGAAAAAGAGTAGGTATGTATTATGTTTGTTATATTAATATAAAATAATCATTGAAATAAAAAACCAGACATATAATTCTCTTCCTCCCTGTGTCAATTAATACGATATGAAAAACGATAAAAACACTTAGAATTTAAAAAAATCTATTTAAGCACGCGTAGTAGCAACCTAAATAAACCAATTTTTGTATTCACCTACACCTACCCCAATAATTAAACACTACTCAACATCATGATTTCAATGTGAACATAAGGTATACACCATATTCCAATTACCTACACATTAAACTCTGCCAATAACGGATAGATACAACATAAATTCCCGATAAACCATTTGGATAAATAAAAGCAATGATTATAAATAAAAAATGCATCAGTGCACATTAATTAGGAACACAATATCACACCTTTATTACCTATATTCTACAATTATATACATGTTTTTTATCAGTTTTTATGAAGAACTGCGTACCTGTACACTACCTGTTGTAATTGTATATAATACCCAAACTCATTCATCTTATAATTAGCAACACCAAGCAAGCCAAAGTAAAGCCCAAATATAAACGATCTAATACAATGTTGTTAACTAATCTGAAAAATCCACTGCTTCAGTAAAGCCGTAAACTGGCATCAAATATATGTTGCTCTGATTTGGGCTATAGCACAATTTATACATACATTTAATACTCGTGCATTTTATATCTGCGAAGTTATTCCTCTGTCAAGAAAAGCAAAGAAGTGGTGTAGTTGGTGATACCTAAAATTAAAATTATGTGTATAAACTTAACAAGATACCACACACCTCATGAAAAAATATTCTTTTAAGCATGAAAACAAAGCATCCTACAATCCTACATTGAATTCATTCATTCATTGCATTGCACAGTTGGGTTCTGTTAAGTTACAAACTATGTCCACAGTTCCTCATGTATTATCATAAAAAATGTGAAAAAGCTACTAATGTCAGTCCCTGCATTATTCGCGGTTAGCGTAGTCAGTTTTGCCAAGAACTAAAAGTAGTATAGATCAAGATAGGTTTGCGATTCATTCATGGCAGTTAGTTGGCAACAACCTCGTTTCATTTTCTTCAGGTCTGAGAACTAACAAAATGTGAACCAGCCTTTGCCTCAATTGATTTACTGATCCGCAACAACAATAACAACAAAGGACAATATCATAGAAGTAAAGTTAAAATTAAACTCCTGCTCATCGAAGGCTGACTTGGTACAAATCTCGTTTGTGCATTTACCATTTACATTACAATAATATTGTACCAGCACTTGATGATGTAACAAAAACGTTGAAACAGGCAGAAAAAGAATACAAGAACTGGTATTTTCGGAAAAATAAAACAAATAAAACAATGGAAATTTTAGAAAAGTAGAAAAAAAACATAATCTAATTATCATTGTATATAAATTCATATGTTGTACGATATTGACTCAAATCATACATACCTATATACATAATATTGAGCTATTCGTTGAAGCCAGCGATGTTCGGTAGTCATTGCCTAACTTTCAGTAAATTCAACATTTCTCATTATTTGTAAGAATATTTTTCCAAACTAAGCTGACGGATGACCGATCGAACCTGTGATTGTGATAAATTGACATCAACCCTTCAGTAAAAGTTCATCTTTCCGTAGAATGATCATTGATAGTTCTATGTATCTGAAAATCATATTTAGTAAAAACATGTTCCAAGGCTTGTGATTTATAATTGCACATGTCTGACTTATTAGCCAGCTAAAGCTGTGATTTCAAGTAGTCCTTAGTTTACCTAACATACATACATAGAGTTAACGATGAGCGATGAACAGACTGGCACTAAAATTTTAGTTGACAAAATGGCAACAATTAGACAACAAAGTAGTTTCCACACTTCCATTGATGTTGCTGCAGCTGTATTACATACGTCAATCAAAGTTGATAGTAATGTATGTACATACTATACAAAAAGTGACATGAAAACTACAATGTTTTATAACAATATCACTCCATCATCATATATGATGAAATTCGTACAAATAAACGCGAAAGCATTGGCATTAAAATGAAACTTGAATTTAAATTGGCATTTTTTTTTTGCATTAAATACAATGTACTTTTGTCTGTAAATACGGTTTAGGGTAGAATGGAAATTGTATTGCGTTTACTTTATGATGAGAACTAGGCTGGAGGAGTTATATCTTCTATAGTCATTTGTGATGCGAGTTTTTGTAGAGCTAATACAAAAACTGAACAATAACATATGAGAATCTTTTTATTTGCAAAACGATGCTATTGTAAATCGTAATTATGTATTATTCTAATCCTGCCCTGTCATGTCTGTTGATTATGGTATCAGGGTGTCCGTGTGAAATGTGAAATATTGGCTGGTATAGTCTACTTCTTCTTACTCTTACTAACCTATTGAAATTATCGTTTTTATTTTTTATGCGCACCTGCTTGGATCGTTTCAGTTTTTTTCACTAAAAAGTTTGCGTATTTCATTTTCATGCGCAATCACATACTCTCCGGCTCTTGTCTGATTTTATGTGTGAATAATAAAAAATATCAGTTCACTTAGTACTTCATTCCTCATAAAGATTTCAACAATAACAAATACTTTTGATTTTAAACGGATAATGAAGTCTTTTATTTGAAGAGACAAAACAATTACCTCTTCAACCGAGCACCATTAAGCTTATTTTCAAAAATTTGGTCGTGTGACATATTTTCAAAGATAAATTGTTGCAACAAGTGTTTAATTTTTGAATGAGACTAAAATTGTCAGGTTTTTTACATTTTGATGGCATGTTTCACTACTGCTGCTCTATGTTATAGCGTTTTATACATGAATTTCACAATAAGGTTATACACAGCAAGCGAAGTAATATCACAACACAAAATCGGTATTATTCACACAAACAAGTGATAAAATGTTATCAGAGTGGTAAGAAAGAAACATAAAAATGACAAGAGATACCTATAGGGATTAAATCAAGAAAACATTATGCAAACAAGCCGTTTGGCAAATGTAATGTGTCTAGCTGTTAATGTCTTTGCTTCTAGAGTTCAAGTTTGTTATGATACCAAATCCAAAAAAATAAATAAACAGTGCATTTCATACAGTGCCAGCAATTTATCAGTCAAACAATGTTGAATATAGTAAAGTAACAAGTATTCCGTTATAGCGATATATTTACAGCATTTTACAAAAATATCTGAGGAGTCTTTTGTTGGTGGAAAGGTTACCTTTTACCCTATCATACTTCATCCTACTTGCTGACACAAAGACGAAATGTCTTCAACCATAAGTTAACTGTATAATTCATATAATTATCCTTAAAAACCATCGCACTCACTCATTGTCAGTGATAAAAGTGCATAAGGCCTGATGTCATTTAGAAGGTGCTAAAATGGTATTATTAATTTTGTGCATAAACAATGCATATGTGTGAATTGTTGTGTTTTGATCTTGTCTTTTTCTGTTAATCTTTGTTGTGTTTTATTACAACCTGCTTACTTTATTTCCTAGTGGGCACTCGTTTCATAAATTATTTTATCATGATATGTATCACATGTCCGTTTTCCTTGTCTTTCTTACTGAAAATTGTTAACAGGCACCGTTATATAGGATTAAGATGCATATAACGTTTTGGTCAATACCATGATTTCCATTTTGAGAAAAAATGACCATCTATCTCTTCTTAAATTATATACGAATGATATCAGCAACATCTTTCTCATTCTGTAATAAAGTATTATGCCATTTATTGTTTCAAGAAAAGTAAAAGTGCAATTGAATAACATTAGATTATAATAATCATAATTTATCATAAAAACACAAGGATGGAGGAGTAGAAATATTTAGACCTACTCTCTCTATCTCCTCTTTGGTATCTTTCTTACCACAATACAATGGGATGACCAAATAAAATCAACACGAAACAAAGTAGCATTTTGCACAAGTGTGAGTATTCATTAAAAAAGAGGAAAATCTCCAAAACGCATTAATTGGCTATGTGGAGATAAAAGTCAGCGTCAACTCCAAATAATGAGCAAAAAAGGATTGTTAACACTAAATATCATTGATTAAAAATACACATTTTATGTATGAAACCGGCTATAGTCGAGCACATAGTGATCTGTATATCAACTCACGACAAATTAACAATACATAAGCTATATATACTGCCCAAAAATATATATTGACGGATTGCAAATATGATTCATGAATGGGATTGTGAAGAGGATTGTCGCAAAATGGTTAATAGAATTGCGTTTTTCACGTCGTTATACCTTTGTCAATATTACAAACTTCGTCACTTTATGTAATGCCAATGTCATCGTCACATATATTTCACTTCATTCGTTTCTGGTTTCGCCTTTGGAGTATAATCGATCTTGTAGCATTTTGATTATCTGTATCTTCTTTGTTTTCATTTGTGTTACTAAATTTACTTGCTGGCATTGGTAAGGGATGCCAAACACGATTATTTTGTCACAAAGACAAAGACCCATAGGGAGAGGGTGACGAAAACCTTAAGAAATGCATTGGGATTGGGATATCGATCACCGCTGGTCAATGGTCACCCTACCATGTGCAACCTATCGAGACACGTCTCGACTAATGAAGAACTTTAATAACTTTAACCTGTAATGTCAACTGGGGGAAATGCACTCACGAGTTACATTTTCGTTTTTTCGCTAGTATTTATGCAACATCAATTTCCATTTTCAAGTAATTCTTTGATTTAAAAAAAAGAAAATATCGTCAGGATTGAAAGATATACTTTTGATTTGGCGACGAACAAATAAGTGTAACAAAAAGAAAAGAACAAAATTGTGCATTTATTTACATACTTCATGTTTATTTAGCCATTACATTTTCTATGTTTAATGCAGTAAGTAACCATAATGAGAGAACAACTACATCAAATATTGCGTTTTGTTGTACTGACAATAGTGGTTATACTTGTTTTGCCTAACATCCCTTTCATAGGTACCCATGTCCCTTGTGCACTTTTACATTTACTTTTTATTTATTTGCCTTCCTTGAAATTTTGTCAATCAAAAAATCAAACAAATTGTTCACGAGGGTCGGTCCTCCTGCTTGTTCAGATTAGAGCTTCATGATCACATCGGTCAACAAACCAAGCAGCCAAAAGCAAAAATTATAGTAAACTAGTAGGATGATCAGCAGAATTGATTTGTTTCATAATGATCATCATGAACATCAACGTGGCAAAACAAAAGTGATAATGAACTAGGCATTTCCCCAATCTTATGGGCTTGACTAAAGTACCTCTTTCAAATTCAATCAGAAAGTTCGTTTTATAGCTTGGAGGAAGAAGGTATAAATGATGTTTTGAGTTTGTTGTAAAAATCATCAATTTTTCATTGACTGATTCTTAATCTAACTACGTTTACCTAAATATGTTACATATATAAAAAATCATACAAGAAGCAGTTATGCTAGTTGACTAAAATATGATATCTGTCATACATCATTAAAAATAATTTGTATCAAATATTCATCCATCAACAGCCTGAACGCTTGAAGGAACCACTAATAAACACAACATTTCAATAAAAGTTCGTCCATCGTTTTACTCCCCCCCCCCCTCACAGAACTTCTTAAATACATATACTTTTAGCCAAGTCGACGATTAAATATTAGGAGTTTGGGGTAATAACAGACGGCAGTAGTAGTAGTGATAAATGCAAATTGCAAACTTCTTTCATGATTCCTCAGTATGAATTTTAAATAAGCTGTAGTCCACCTTACTGTAAAATCAAAGCGAGTAAGTTGTTGCGTTACAACTGCCAGTCGCCAGTCTGTCAAACAATAATTTTTCTTCTTCTCTCTCTGTCCTTTTCCATATTGCACAACCACCTTTCTGTTGTATGCTAAAGAACTCTAAGAGCATCGTAATCTTATTTTATAATGCAAATGCAATAATATTTTCGAATATTCATCAGGTTTTCAGTAAGCAGCTAGGTTGTAGCAAGAGGCATTTATAATCAGTCAATTATTTTGTGGTTGCTGGTTTATGTTATTTATTGCCTCCTCTGCACATGCCATACAGCATCATCATATATTCTACTCTCCTGTTTTGTGCTCGCGGTTCGTCTTCTTTACCTTTTAATGTGCTCCAATCATCACAAATTATGTTTTCATATTTCATAAAGTTTCAGTGTGAAGATAATAACATTATGAATGGTCGTACATTTACCCTAAGTATGACTGTCGTATCGTTTCCCTGTTCATCTTTCAATCTGTTGCTATTCATGAATGAAACTGGTCGCTTGTTCACCATTCACCATTATCGCGAATTATTAGGGTGTATAGAGCAAAAGTTTAATAGGAATAATACGATTATGTAAATTGGGATGCATAAGATGATATAATTCGTGTTGTGGTCATTTATTCATAATGTAGTGTTTCTAGCTGTGTTCTTTGGAGTGCTCTATGGACGTTACTTCTACATCTTAATGGATTTTAGTATTCTCTCATACCGGTCGATTTAGATAGAAAAGGATGACAGTTGGAGCTGTTGCAATATACAAAAATATTTAAGATACATAGAGACGAAAATAGGGCTTGTTAGTGTAAGATTCAATTTTGGCATAACGGTCTTCTGCTTCGTTGATTCTTTTATTTAGCAAACCTGCCAACCAGTATGACAAGACCACTACCAAAACAGCGCAACCAGCAACGACATTGCAAATTGCAAACAAGCCAGGCCCATTGATGAGATGAGGAAACTAGCAAATAAAGCAGCCAGAGGGAGAGGTGAAGTGAGTGAGAAGCAGAAAGAGAAGGTCAAAATAAATTATATGTGTGTCGCGTGGTATGTTTGATAGAGGTCTCCTCAGTCAATCTTGATTATGTTGACTACGGACGGTGATTAGATGAAATTTACTTGTAAGATTTGTTGTTGCTGGTATAAGGACGAGATATATTATGCTAATTCAAATTAACGGACAAACCAACAAACCTTTTCATTCTATTAAAACGCGGGTAGGTTATCACGTAACCTGAACAGAAGTACTTTAATTTATGTTAGTGATATATCGGGTTATCATGAAACATCCTTGATAAGCGTTCATAAAATGTGATAAATACTTTGAACAAATTAGAACATATATAATGAATCAGTAGATCAATGTAGCAACGATTCAATTAAAGTTTGCTAGGAATTCCCAGTATGTCCGTTTAAAATTATATTAATACCTAGAATTACGAATACGGCATATAAAGCCATACTATTTTTGACTTGCTCTCAACCACGTAAAAACTGAAATAAATAAATTGTAGTTGTTTTATGAAATATAAAAAATGTGTACTCCGGATAAATGGGTTGTCTGACAGACAACAGTTTTTGAGATCAACAGTTCAATCTGTAGCTAAAATTGTTTTCACTGTATAAAATCATCCACTTTAAGAACATTGTATGCTGTATGACACATAAGTCATTACTTAGGTATTAACATTTCACAGCGTAAATTAAAAAACAGTCGAAATATTACTCTACATTATTTAAAAGCCATGAAATTTTGTGGTGAAACCACGAGAATTGTTTATTAAATTAAATTTTATATTATACACGTGAAACATGAATCTTGAATCAAAGGATAATCAATGGAATAGTGTGCCGTTGGTTGATTTGCAATATATGTAACATTCCTCTTGTCATTGATCAAGGTACGCCATCATATAAGGGCCATAGTTTTCTCCAATTTACACTCCGTCCTTCATTACGCTAATTGTGATGAGTAAAACTTTGTCCCTTATAGTCCAATTTTTCAACCTACCGATTAAAACCTTCAACTACTTCCTTTATGATCAGATCCAATAAGTTACATTTCATGGTGTGTATTGAGCCTTACTTTTCACATCTTCATCCTTTCATCTCAATTAGTCCTAACAACTGGAAATATTATGGCAATGACATTATACGTCCATGAGCAAATACCATCAATAAGATTTTCATAATGGACTAATATTGAAACGTACGTCATATCAAACGAAAAATTTATTGACTGCCCGACTTCTTTTTGTTGTTCAGATAAACATTTCGAGAAGATCTCTTACGCACTTTCTGCCACCCACGCCTCCAATTTTCTCATCCATTCTTTAAGTTATAGAGTCAACCCAGAATAAGACCAGCCTTTGCTGTAACTTAGGTTTATTGCGTGCCTGTAAATAAAATATGAAATCCTATATAGGCTCTCCATTCAAGTCACACGCACATTTTGCCATTCTTCGTCTCAGCTCACCTAGCAGAGAAAATATGTGAATGTAAAATCATGAAAGAAATAGTCCACCACCACCACTACTGCTTGGTTCGACGACACCGTCATCATCATCGTGATCCTCATCACTGGAAACAGCCTAACCAACAAGCCTGAGGACCTTTATGAATGAGCTCTCTCTCTCTCTCCCTCTTTAGAAAAAGTAGGTTTCATCCATTTCTAAATTTAGAAACTTCCTGAACGTGCAAAATCTATTTCTTGCCACTGCCACCACCACCGTCATCCATCCAGTCGGTAACCAATGGCACACACGCACAATTTGAAAGATAAGTTCCATAGACTGGTTTTTACAGAGACACACACGCATCTTGTGTTATTTTTATACCTTCATCCTCATCATTTTCATCATCCTCTTCAGTAAGAGAACTGCTGGCTTTCAGCCTCTTCGTCTCCCTCATCGTCTTGTTCGTTCTGACGTCATCGTCGAAAAATGGTTTTAACATCCGCACCCGAAAAATACATACGCACACGCATATGACGCACGCACTCACGCACACGGACTGCCAAACGGCCATGTATATATGTATGCATGTACAATAATATCCATCCATCTCTCACCAAATAACCAGGCAAACAATTAAAATATACATACGAGTACCAAAATCCATGTTCCATTATATTTACGTAGCTATAGGCATATCACCAACACCATTGCAAGAGAAAAAACGGATTTCAATGGAATACATACATCCATAATTTTGTCTACCACCTCCACCCTCACACGCACATTTAGCTCTATCATCATAGCCATAAGCACATCTGCCTTCTAATGTTCCCCATATAGGTATAAGTAGTATCATCTCACAGTGAAAGAACATGATTTACATCTATTGCGTACGTAGTTCAGTTAGTGACTTACGTACGCACTTCAGTATATTTGCGTATATCCGTAGGTAGCTACCCTCCTCATGGTTTCGTATGTATCGCGTCATCACATCATCATCATCAAAATGATCATAGACCTAGTTTTTATTCTTCGCTTTCCTCGTTTAACCTGAACGCACAATTTCCCCACAAAGACTTTTTCCCACTTCCCCATTTCTCCACAATCTCCCTCTTCTCTCTCTACCAGTTTATCTTGCTTCTGGAACTGCCACAAGGTTATATGCAATAACGTAACGCATTTTGGCCACCACCACCACCGACCGCCGAATGTGCTATTCGTTATTGCATGTCTACTTTTCTTCATGTGTCCTTTTTCCCACTTCCCCATTTCTCCACAATCTCCCTCTTCTCTCTCTACCAGTTTATCTTGCTTCTGGAACTGCCACAAGGGTGCGTGCGCTATCTATGGCTCTATGTATGCCGGCCTTCCTCTATCCAGCCCCACTCCAACCAACAAGTACTCGCTTTCTCTCTCTCTCGTTCCCCATTCATATCATTCTTTCTCTCTTCCTCCTGCTCCTCTTCCGTTCATAAATATATTTTGCAAATAATAAGAATGAAGCAATAGAAGAAAAATACGTACGGGTATAAGCACATCAGAGGCAAGTAAGCCATGACTAGAAGAGGGAACAGAGTAGCAGCAGCAGAGCATGGCTGGGTAAGGGAACAGATCTCTCGAAGGAAAGGGAAAAAGGGAAACAAGTGAGAGCAGAACAGCGAGTAGTGTAGTCGTCCTATTCACATTGAAGTAGTATAGTACAAGTAGCAGAGAGGGTTGCCTGGTTGTTTTGTATTGTCCATGAACAATGTGAGGAATTCTGAACGAGAGACTTCTTATCATTATTAAACGGAGCATAAGACAGAAAGGGAGAGAGAAACGAATAGAGAGTGTGAAGTGAACGAACACGACTACCATCCGAGATCATGAATTCGGAGAAAGTCGTCCCGAGTGAAAGGGAGCGAAAGAAAAAAGTAAAAGGGATTGTGAAGAGAGAATGGAAGAGAAAGCGAGAGAAAGGAAAAAGGACACATGAAGAAAAGTAGACATGCAATAACGAATAGCACATTCGGCGGTCGGTGGTGGTGGTGGCCAAAATGCGTTACGTTATTGCATATACAAAAGCCTGAATGCTCCTGATGATGTTGTTGATGGTATTACATTCATGAATAGAGGCAAGGCTAAGCATTACCGTTCATATCTTCACAGTACAGGACAATAATGGAATGGAATCCAATGTCATAGTTGTTATCTTTGTATTATGGGCTGTGTATTTAGTATTTACCATGTTCATCGAGTGTGGCCATGCACTTCATAATATACTACTTACATACTTTGTATAAAACCATGTAGGTATGTGCTTTTTTGTATTTTCTATCCTGCACAATTCCCATACAACTACAAACTGTGAAGTTTCCAACTATCAAAGAAAAAGGACTCATCATGAATTTCTGTTCGTATAGTGCAGCCAGCCATCCAAAAGCAACAAAGAGCACACATATTACACGGGTGCTCCTTTTTCCTCCTCCTCCCCCTCCTCTTCTTCATCTTGTTCTTCCTGTCGTTTGCTTTGTTCACCATGTGCTGTTCGCTGTTGCTTTTCACTGCTACTGCCGCCGCCGCTTGCATATTTCTTTATTCTGTTATTAGTACTATTATTACAGTCATTCCTGCCATTGTGTTTCGTTATTGTGTAAAGACATTCCTCATACTTTTTCGCTGCGTATATATATTAATGGCAACAGAAAAGCATCCCCAGAAGTAAAAAAAAACTTTGCATCCTCTTCGCTTTCCTCTAAAATTGGAACGAGTATGGACCATGGAGAGGTAGAAAGAATCACAGAAAGTTACATAAAAATAATCATGGGGATACCTATTCCATCATGGAATGCATGAAAAGAAGTAAATAGTACCATATACTTACATGATGTACACTCTGTAAGATAAATTTTGATATCATCATCTATCGTTGGTTACTGGAATCGTTCTCACAATAGACACTAAAGAATAAACAGGGAATTGTACACTACCTATTTAATAAATGTACATAAATGCATACCTACACTAACTTAAGAAAAAAATGCATACGAATCTGAAAGTTTACAAGCAGAATAAAAGTACTTGATTCAAATTTATTATTGGAGAGCTGTTCATAATCGTAAAAATCTAGATGATGATTAAATTTTGAACAATTCAAGATTGAATACGGGTAAAAAATAATTTCATTTATGGTTGATTTGTGCACTTAACATGAAAAAAATCATTAAAAATCCACTATTACTGTACAACCTCAGGCTTTAACTATAACTATAACGTATAAAAATGTAAAGGTCAACGTGTTTTAGGGCAGGATCGCCACAAATGCCTTGATGGATACGTGTATACGGAAGGTTTTAAAAAGTACAGTGACTTGCAGCCATGCATATCGACATACCATTTTCATGAATCAAGCCATATTTTACAATTTAAACATTACTGATTGGACAATTAGCAATAATTGTAATCATGATAGTTGCTTTGAAATTGTGACAACAGACGGATTAAATAACACAAGCTTGATTTGATGTAAAGTACTGATCCATCGTGAATGCTAGCTGAATTCGGAAGTCTCAAAATCGGTAACCGTGCGTAATCATTAATCACTAAAGAAAAACAACATTCGTTACAGCTGATGGATTTTCTCCTCTGAATGTGTCATCATGTCTCTTAAATGAATGTGTACTGTAAGCGTGTACCTACATGTAGATGTAATACATGATCAACTGAAGAATTCAACGGTGGTCACCTTTGATGACGATGGCACAAGAAACCAAGTTATCATATTGTGCTGCTGCTGAAGATTATTATAGTGAAGCCACTGCGCTAC
This sequence comes from Coecobrya sp. COE2, assembly GCA_027743765.1. Classification (NCBI taxonomy): domain Eukaryota; kingdom Metazoa; phylum Arthropoda; class Collembola; order Entomobryomorpha; family Entomobryidae; genus Coecobrya; species Coecobrya sp. COE2. Next base: position 13,608 of record JAHZMV010004847.1, on the reverse strand, counting down.
ACAAAAGGAGAAAGCGTGAAAGCAACATCATGAGCGTGTGATCTTCCTCTCCTTCATGCCTGTTTGATTTCACACAACGCATCCTTATGTCAACAGTCCATGCACGCACACATATACACATTATGTCCTTTACATACAGACAGATAGACACATTTTACAAATACTCTTTCATGCATTTTACAGTGGAAAAGAGAAAAGTTTTTATTGTAGCAATTACTCATTTTGTGCATGGACCAGCGCTTTTGTAATGATCATCCAGTGATGATTTTTCACGCCTCTTTCGGCAGGCCTTCAAAAGAAAAAGAATAATATATTTTATAAATGCTTGAAAATGAAGTGAATTTCCCTTCTTTCCATGATAATTGGCCTTTCCCTGTAAAAGAAAATGTGACTGCTCATACGAAACTGTAGGTGTTGAAAATATGGTAATGCAACGGGCTTAGTTTAATTGTAATATAGTGGACATGCAAGAAATCATGTATTTCAAGTATAATATTTCTAGAGGAGTTGGTCAGCAAGATCAACATTTTTTTTCTATTTTACCTATGTACATTCATTCTACCACCTATTGAGTATTATGCATGCCTATGAAAACGAAGAGGCAGGAGACAGGAGCGTAAATTTTTCATGGTATTATGAAGCAAAAAGATTCAATAGTTTCTTCTCTTTCTCTTTTATTCCGAGTAACTTGCATTCCTCCTCTCCTCATATCACACTTTCCCTTTTTCTCGTGCACTTACTCTTCCCCTTTACAAAATTTCATCATGCTAACAAATACAACGAAAGGGTCAAAAACAGCCAAGCAAGTATTGTTTTTAAAAGTTGGTTTTGCTGTCCTTCCTTTCTTTTTGTACTTCTTGTGGTGGTGGTGGCGGCGTCAGTGAAACTGTTAGCGTTTCTACTTTTCAGTATCACAAAAGCGCATATAAAAATTGATGATAAACATACTCATGCTCACATGCACACAACATGCAATATGAAAATCACATCTTCATGTAGGAAGCATTTTTATGTTTATACGCTGTAAAGTTGGTAAGTAAGGCAGTAGTCGTAGCGCTCTTGGTGTAAAAACAACAGAAAAAGAAGCAAGCAGGCGGCAAGTAAGTAAGCTCACATTCACATATGTACATTATACATTTGTGTATTATATGTGATACACACAGGGAAGAAGATCAGAGAGCAAAACTTTTACGGAATTCAACGATCCCACGAACGACGATGTTGGTGTTGTTTGATGATGATCATCATGATGGAAAATGTACATTTTGCTTTTGCTTCTTCTTCTTCTCTCGCTCCTTCTTCTTCTTCGCTCTCTCCGCTTTTCTTTCACTTGCTTGCTTTTTCTCTTCTTCTCTCTCTCTCTCACTTTTCTGTTATTAGTGGAGGAAGGTTAAAAACAAGTACATACACACACACTCACAAGCAACAGAAGCTCTTTTTCATCATCATCATCAGCATGATCACTCCACGCTTTTACATTGCTTGTTTCTACTTTTTTTCTCCCTTCTTGGTTATGTCAGTTTAGTTGTGTGTATGTGTGCTTGTTGTAGCAGTAGTAATGCTTCCTCTTTATGTGTTCATTTTATGTGATGACGATAATACCATTACCATTACCTAAACACTCAATGCACGCTGTACAGCACTTTTACATTGCAGACTAAAGTAGAAATAGCGGTAGTTGTAGTTTTCTAGTGTTTTTCAATGTTCTTTCCTTGTAATAAAGAGACACCACAATGTCTACTTTGTTTTTAAGCAGTGGTGTAGTAGCAGCAGCAACAACAACAAGAAGGCAAAGAAATAACCAAGACGGGCAGGCACGGCAGCAGTGGCGACCACCACTACTGTAGTCTAGCTAAATAGAGTAGGCAGACAGGCGGGCAAAGCATGCATTTTTCTTGCACACTTTTATAGAAAGCACAAAATCTACATAATATTCCACTTTTTCATGGAAATGAATAGATATGTCAGTCAGTACGTGCAACTACACAGCGATACACGCATACAAGAAAGATACATGTAGATAAGACCTAGAGAGAGAGTTGAATGTGTGTGTGCACAATTTTTTTTTGCAAAGGGACAAGAAGACGCAAAAAACTGGCTTTTAATATTCGCCTTTCTCACTGGAAACGTGCTATATGTAATGTTGTCTGTTTCAAAAGGCTCAAATGGATTATAAGCTGGTAAAAAGCAAGAAGAGGAAATGCCATACCATTGAAATGTTTGTTTTTGTACATAAAGTTATTATATTTATCGCGAAACCAAACCACATGCAAATTCAACAATATAAAAAAGGCGAAAAGGAAAAGGGAATTGAAATTACGACATGAATGAATGTAATGACATAATATGTTCCAACTTCTAAGGAAATTCCCCTATATGATATTTATTGTTTTTATTTTTATTGCGATTATTTAAAAAAAAAACATGGTCAAACTATATAGAGTGTAAGCTACATGGTTGGGGAAGTTATAGTTGGTTGATGATGATGTCTATGATGACCATGATGGTGATGAAAAGGATGAAGAGAGGGAATACTATGGTACTGTTATGGCCAAACAATAACCGTTAAAGTTTTTCGTTGAGCTGAGCTCTTGCTCTGCTGTTGCTTCGGTGAAAAACTTTTTTCTCACTGCTTGGTTCGTCGTCGTAAATTCATGTACTAACACATAGTACATATATTATAATAAAAATATATGTTATATATTCATGTTGTGCAATTCATAACATGAAGTTTTGACTTTGGCAAATGAATAAAGCGATAGATACACTTCTTTGGCTTTTTCATCGTTACTTGTTAAAACACAAAGTGGTTTCCGTAAAATGTACATATATTGTAGATGTGGAACACTGACAGGATGTATGTGTTCGATGGATTTTTAATAGAAGTTGGCATCGGCATCGAACGACAAATAATAAAACAGTAGAACCAGCATGTATACATGTACACATTTCTCATTCATTCATGTATTTTTCTTGGTACGCGTTAAAAATGGTGATAAAAATATGCAGATAGATAACTACTGACTACATTCATGTTGGAGGACATCTAATTTGCTTTCAATTTCAATAAAAGTTATATACGTACTCCCATGTATCATTTTTGTGGGATATATAAACAAGCATTTTTGAACTTATTGATACATTCTATTATTTCTAATACCGTTGCCAAATAAAAATATAGATTTTCTTTAATTTTAGCTTTCTTAGAAAATTGCATAAATTGAATAAGGGCAGAATAATCAACGCGCTAGGGTTAGGCTTTGCGTTTTATTTAAAAAGATAACGTAGAGCATCATGGGCATAGTAAATATACTATCACCAAGTATGTAGGAATGAGTCCTAAAGACGATCTTGCCTGATGATCGTAATGAGAGTGAAGAGAGGGTGCTAATAGCTTGTTGTGATATTGATAATTATATATAAACATAAATACTGAAATGAGAATTTTTTTGGAAAAAAATCCTATTTGCAATGATGTTTTTGTGGTGGTGGTAAAAGGAGAGCATTCATCAGTAGTGGCAGTGTAGTGAGAGGAAGAGTGAAGTAAAGTAGTGAGCTACTAAACCTCAACTAAAATGCATGGTCGAACGGAATTCACTTCTTCTGTGCATTGCTTAACTTGTGTTCATATGTACATATTTCACTCGTTTGTTTTGCAGGAATTAGATGAAAACAAGCAATGCCTCAACTGTTACTATTATATAGCAGGTTACCAAATACTACTACCGTTACCGTTACTACAGGATGTACGCGTTTTGTTGGAAGAATTGGAGAAAAGTATATTATGAAGAGACCATATCAGTGCGTGTATGTATGCTATAGTAAGTAATTGAATGGATATTTAGGAGTGTGTAGCACTATGTGCCCTGTACCAAGTAGTATGATCATTCAACAAAAATATCAACACTTATAGAATTTTATTTGGTATTACAGGGAAAAAGAGAAAAATAATGTTAACAGTTGTTGTATATAGAACACAGGGATACACGGGAAATTGGTAGCTCTTGTCTCATGTACGTTACTTGGAGAATATATGTTCCATGCATGGAATACCATTCCTGGTTATGTTTTGGGGTAATACGATGATATGCGATCCAAACTTTGTTTGGATGTTTCACACATGCACACAAAATGTGTGTGCGTTTTATAACATAAAATACTAGTGTAGGGTAATTGCTATGAATATACTGGTATCCCTGTTGGAAAGCATACAAGAGAGATAGCGTACAATGCATACAAGAGGGAAAATCAGAGAGGGAGAGAGAGAGTAAGCAAAGCATGTTGGATGGATGGAGTCGTGCTATACACTCGAGCAAAAGAAGGAATGAAAAAAGGAAGGGAGAACAAAGTTGTTCTGGAGAAGGTGTGTCAGTCGCAGTCGCAATGATGAAAGTGAAAGGGAAGGAGCCATGGCGTAGACCCTGTCATCATCATCAACAACGGTGACAATGAGATTTCCTCCAGAAGAGAAAAAAGAAGACGAGTATAGAAGAGAGGAGTAGAAGTAGTAGTAATACATAGCAATAGAGTGAGCAGCAGCTAAAGAAAGAACACAAGAAAGTGGAAATAGTAAAGTGGTACTACAAATCGTCCACACTCCACACAGTCTATTTTGTGCTATACCATTCTGTGTCTATGCCAGTTGTATGGAATGGTATGATGGAGAAAATGATATGAGATGATATTGGAAGGAGAGAGGGAGACAGGCAGACAGAAAGGAGAAGAAGAAGAAGAGCAGCAGGAGCAGCGAAAGGAAATAAAAACCATTGTGTGTGTAGAGTAGAGAGAAAGACAGTAAAGTTGTATGAGAGAGAAGTGAGTATGCTACATGTATGCCTTTCTACATGTTCTTCTATACGACATTATATATTAAGTAGTTTTCCTCTTCTCTCTCTCATTCTCATTCTCTCTTTTTTCCTCTAATGTTCCCTGTGTACTCTCTCCTCCATATTCTTCTTGCACTGGATGTGTAGAGAGTTGTAGAGCAGTGTGTGCGGTGTGTGTACACATAATACATAGCATGTTGTAAATGAAAAAAGTATATTATATACAAAACATACACAACACACACACATTATCTCTCTCTCTCTCTGGTTTTTCTCACTGGATCTGGATAGGACTCTGGACTAATATTACTATCACTACTGACTTGGAAGTAGTAGTGTGAAGTGGAGACATTGTTGGCGTGTTTGCTGGTAGTGGACTTGAGAGAAAAAGGAGTCCTCATTATCATCATCATCATTATTATTACTATTTATCACCACCAACAAAAATTTAAAAAAAGAAGAAGGAAGGAACAGAAACATAATTCTATTTTTAAATGTACCAGTCAGTAAAATAATGTAATATCACTTCTTCTTCTTCTTCTCCATTACTACGAATTTTTATCAAGTCCCTTCCACTATACAAGAGGGAGAGAGCATCGTCGTCGTTTGGGTCAACCACAGTAACCAGTAAAATCAACAAGAAAAAGGAAGAGTTTATACAAGATAATGAGTATGCCAGAGCAGTGATTATCGGCGGGGAAAATGTTCTTTCCTCTTCACCTTTCACTTTCTAACAGAAGAAAAAAGTTGCTTTCACTAAGAGCACCACAGTCATTATCACTTTCACCAGCATCATAATCACCATCCCAAAAAATAATATGGAATAGTAAAAGATAATTTCAAGGAATCTCTACTCTCCGCCCTGTACGCACACACATTACATCTCTTTTGAAGGCAAAGAGAAAGGGAAACAAGGAAATGAAGAAGATGGAATAAGAAAAAAAGTTTTCATTTTCAACAACAGCAAGCAACCTTCCATTACATTAATAATAGAAGGGAAAGAAGAGGAGAGATGCTATTAAAAATCTCTTATTTTCAAGATAATTGAAATCATAATCAATTTTAAAAGAGGAGAACATTGCCCGTTACCACTTTTGAGCAACAGAATATAATAATAAGCCAAGAAGATACGGAAAAGAGTACATAAAAATTGTGTGCAGTCAATGTGGCATAACAGTAAATGGAAGCACATGATAAGTATTTTAAGGCTAATGGTGGTGATTTGAGCAGGCGAAAGAAGAATACGACGAAGTAATGCAATAATAATTTAAACAGAGGAGTTAGCGAGTATAATTTTAATTATTGTAAATAATATTCTTCAATAATCTATAAATGATTAATAGGGGATAAAAAAGAAGCCTATTTTTGGTATAATAGATTATTATGTATTTATCCAAGAAAAAGGAACAGGGTTTCCTTCCAATTAGCTACATATGAAACAAGTGACTACTTCCACCAAGTAAAACCATACAGTCAAACCAAGTCAAACTCCAGCTTTTGCTACCACACAGTATATTTTTATTACAAATTTTGATCCTGGAGAAAGAAGAGGAAATTTTTAAAGTCCCGAGCAGTCAAAACCGTGTCCTCCGTCAATCATCATTCAATCAAGTGGAGCGATCAATCTTTGAAGCCAGAAGTAGCACAAAAAGAAGATTTGTTTTGAGTGAGCGTGAGTGTGTGTGTGCGTGCCTGCATCGAGAGGACCCCATATTTCTCCGCCGCCGATATTCAGAAAGTTAGGCTTTTGCTGGCTTTAAAGACAGTGAAAGGATAAGTTGTAATGATGACGATGCGATGAAGTGGTGACAGCGAAAAACGAGTGTAAAAAATTTTGGTCGCATGTGGTGATGGGTGGGTGATCCAAGCCGTAACAGGAAGAGGTCTTGCATGTTGGTAAGTAAAGCGTTTGATTGTAATTTGCTCTTTCCTCGTATGATTAATGGTCATGTTGCAGCATTACAGTTAATGTTCGAATCATTTGCACGTTAGAACTAGGCTAGTTCAACTAGCTATTCATATATAAGAACACATTGTATTTATTATTGCGCAAGAAACCGAGAAAGAATATTGACATACTACGTAACATTCATAACAACTCCATTTTTAAATTAAGCTGTGGAGCAAAAAATACCAATGCATAAAAAAAACTTTCGCCGTTAGTGAAAGTTGTGGAATCAAACAAACAACAAAAGACAAATCTGACTTAAACTATGATGAGGACAGCGACTTAAACGCAAACTGGATACATTCGGGCATTTTACTGTTCCTGACGTAGTACCCGTAGTAGTAGTAGTCCTTGCCCTTCCGGTTGCCTTTTTGCTTTGGAATGACCGCGCCAAAGTGCCACTTGCCAATATGGCGGTTTAGATTGCCCTATCAATCAACACAAACAAAATCAAAACACGATATCTTATTACACAATAAAAAGGCAAATAGAGAGAATGATATTAAAACTTACCCCTTTTGTAGATTCATAGTCACAATAAGGACATCAATAAGGTTTTTCTCCAGTGTGTATCCAAATATGCTGCGTCAAAGTAACAGGTTGCGCGAACCCTGTTGAGTAAAAAGAATGATGGTTGTAGGAAGCACAGCAGTACATAGAATCATGTTCAAAACAATTAGTCAGTAAATGTGTTATACATACATACATGTACCTTTGTTAGAGAAAAGACAAATCAAGGGTTTTTCTCCAATGTGCGTGCGCATGTGAATCCGTAGGTCGGCAAAATCGTTAAAGGTCAGATTGCATGTCCCGCAAACTTTTTTGGGATGGCCGTTATGATAACAAAGCTCCTTCTCCGCTTCCGTAGGCCAGACAATACCACAAGTCCTAAAGAAAAATATGAACAATTTGACGACCATGAACGAGGAAAAATTTATTACCTATGCGTAATGGTTATTGTTCCCAAAACTGATCACAGATTACTTACGTGCATCTATGTTCCCCTAAGTGAGTCAGTTCATGAGCTTCTTTTTCATTGAAGGAGCGAAAAGTTTCATGGCATTCGTTGACACCGCACACATAAGCAGTTCTCACATTCCATATTAGTGGAAGTCTCCCAGCGTCTCGGATCCTTACTTCAGTCGCAGCTTCCAATTCTTCTAAAGTTGATCGATAATGAGAGATGGTCTTTGAAACTTCTGGCTTAAGATTAGGAATGCGAAAAACCATGAGGAAATCCTCCGTTGCACGTTGCATCAAAACCACTTTGAAAATGGAAGTAGGGATGGGACGAACGTAGCCGCTAAATCCTATTTCACCTTCTTGCCTGTAAATAGAAAGACCAAAAACATAACGAGAAAAATTATTCATTTCAAGGAAACAATCTATAAAACTTTCTCCAGACTTTCACTTACCGGTTGAAATAGGAAGGTACAGTCAAAGGAAATAATCGCCATCCTCTGCGTACCAAATTCCTCAGGTGCTTATCAATCCGGTTGATGAAACCAACGTTGATGTGCATGTTTTGAGGAACAATATTTCTCATTCCAAAAGAGAAATGATGATGGTGGGTAGAGTATAAGCATAATTCCGGGCTGGGGCTAGGTGCCCTCGTTGATAACCTGCAGTGGTTATCTCCTCTGGAGTAACCTGGCGGAAAGGGAGATCCGGATCATCGTAATACTTCTCTTCAGGTAAATTCTGAACCTCAGCCAAATTGTGCAGATCTAGGGCTTCAAAAGTTAAGATTAGATGCATGTTCGCTTCATCGTACAGCGTGATAAAAGATCCCGGCATCAATTTACATGGCATCTGTTCCACCAATTCCTGCAAACGACCGGGCAAGTGTATGGGGACAGTACTTGTTTCCGGGTCCGTAGTCGTGGAGTATCAATCCAGTTTGAAGGCGGTGGTTTTGGCTCACATGCTCGGTCACCGTGCACAGCCTTTTACACTGTTTTTCACAAAACGTGCAACGCTTTCACCATTGTGTGTTTGGCGTCGACCAGCTCAGCCGATACAATGAATCAAATCTCAAAATTTGCCCCCTGTTTATACCAAAATTTTGACCGGAAGTACCTAACAGATACATTAAGTGAAAACATTCACAGGAAGTGAAAATAAAGAATAAACCGGCAGCATCAAATAATGAGTACAACAATTTTGCATATAACACCGAATCAAGCAATTTTATTATTCATCCACATCGCAAATACGCATGTAATGCAAAACACAATTTATGGCATTTAAACACAATGCACACAGACTCTTACACAATCATAACGTCAAGAATTGAAGAATTTATGCTAATCTAATCCAACATATTTATTTAATATATTATATTATTTGTATATTTAAAATAGAGAACAAGGACGGATCCATGGACAAAACCAAAACTGACTTTGATTCATCTTGTGCACCCGAAACAAAGTTCAATTAAGGTGGGTGATGGCTTAATGTAACCAACTATTTTTTCACTCTAGTTAGTTAGTTTATTTGAATAGACAGAGATTAATGTTTACGTTGAACACTTCAAATTTGGTCGATACATGCTATTTTGGAATGGTAGACGAACTTGACAAAACATAATTATACTTAAATTCGTTGTGGTCAATTTTTGCTAGCCTTACAAAAAATTATATTCCTAACTATACTTGATCATACAGTCTTTACAGCCATTAGGAAACCTGTATTCGGAGGAACATACTAAAATTACTCCAGAAAGCACATTTGTAATATCCACTTTCGATTTGACGGAGGGCTTGTCATTTAAATTATTATAAAACCGCTAGTTATTTATTGTCTGCCAGCAATTGAGATGACCTTTTCTCAGATGACATAACGTTCCATAAAAATGCGACGATATAAGTATGTTGAACGATGCAACTGGACACGATAGTAGTTATAAAGTTACCGTGAAAAAACATCTTTATCTGTACAATAAAACAATACTCATACTGTACCTACGTATGCATTACTCGACAATAATCAAATACGACTGGGTAGTTATTGAGATTATAATAAGACTATAGTGCTTAATCGATGTTACGTTCATTAGGTGTTAGTTAACCTAACTATACCTACATACTTATACGAAAATAGTTCACGAGTTGCATACAAGTTTATGAATGAGTATCGATCAGTTAGAATCATTTTTGTAAGCTATCGCGCATGTACATATTATAATCTTTCGGAGATGATTCAAGAGTAGTCTTGGTATTCATTCAATACTTCCACTTGTTAATACAATCAGAGCATCATTAATTAGTTAGAAAATTGATGATATAAGATGTTAAAGCTGACAGACATAGAGTGCAACTGAACATGTATTAGGGCGACGCACGGGACAGAGATGCAACTTTCATGCTCGGTTACTTACCATGATGTTCATCTGGTTGCATAATCAATTGTCTTAGAGTATGGTTCCGGCTACTGTTACGTAAAACTATGCAATCATAAAAATGACAACAGAAAGCACACACATGCATTCTTTTGTTTTGCTCATAAAATTACTGAAAATCGGTTAAACATCTGCATATCTGTATAAATGTGTCAATTTGCAATCCTACAATCTTTGAACTTCCTAGAAATTCATTCACTTGTGGTGTTTTGTGTATATTCATATGCATATACACTAAATATATACATCTCAGCACTACTATCAATAGGGGACGTTCCAGTTTCAGCCGTTTAAAATAATACAACACAATGAGTTGACGACCTTTGCTCTGCTTTGCTTGAAACTAACGAACTCGTTGTTAACATAATACATCACATACATCGACACTCACACTTAAAATCAGACAGGTTCGCCCTCCAAATAAAAATATTTTCTACTTTAAGGTCTCTTCCGCATTTGCCAATTTCAGTATGCATTACACAAGCACTACTCAGAGACAATTAAAAACTAACAAAAACCACTCAACATGCAACCACCGGTAGTACTTAATAATAATAATACTTAAAACTTAATAATGCTAAGAAAAAAAGGTTCACACAAAATTTTTTTCAGTCAATCAGCCATGAATCATATTTGCCATTTACTGAGGTGTATGCTATTACATTATATATTTTTATTTTACTACCTATATAAAAACTTTTAAAACACCTTAGAACAGTTTTTAACAAATCGCAAGTAGTAGGGTAACGATCTCATCAGTTTACATACATCATTAAAACGTAGCTGCAGGCATAAACATGTATTATCCCTTCGTGCACACGGTATAAGTGCGATAAATCATCTTCTTTGTTTAATGATCCTTTCCTTCTTCATTCACTGATTATGATCCATATCAGTAGTAAACGTGCAACAGTAGACGTCTCGTGATTAGGAAGAAGAACACGATGCCATGCATGATGACACGAGACTACTTTCTCCTGTGCAAAATGAAGCACGAGCACTGCTAATATCCGTATATAACTAACACCGTCGTGAGATTCATATTCAACATGTTACTTGCAGAGAAGTCAATTAAGTGGTTTCTCACTTTCTCACATCATTTCAAATCATTCAAACGTAGCCAATAATTGCTTTTCCACACAATATGTTATTTACAAAACAAAATTCAAGCTGTTAGATGTAACATAATAAATTATATAATAGGTTAATAAAAACAATAATCTTGAGACATGTCTCAAGTCATGATTGGATTAACCTGCGCTTGTGTGTAGTGGCGATAACACGTTAATAATGACATCTTAGATATCCATACGTCATATAGTTAACTATCAATATCAAGTATCCAATTATTTATCAGCATCAGGGTGTACTTGTATTATGGTGACTGATTGATTGGTAGACTGAAACATAAGCTGCAACACTGTTGATTTGTGGGCTCACCATGGTCGTCATTCTCATCATCGTCGCGATTATCATGATCGACAGCCACCACCGAGGCATTTTTGCTGATACTACTAGTACACCTACCAGAGAAACTAACACTCAACCTATAAAGTCAGTCTTTTCTTGTTTCACCAACCTTGGGAAATTTACGTCATGTTTTCTCACCATAATAAACAAAAGATTAGTATTTAGCATCAGTAGTTAAGCAGTCAGTTGTGGTGGAGGTGGCAGCAGCCATATAATAAAAAAACGGTTGTTGCCAATAAAACAACACAGCGCATTTAGGTATATAGACAGGGATAGATTTAACATGCCGCTTTAACAAATCTGACATGTAACAACGTGTACCTACTGACACATAAATAGGCTTTTTATAGCTTATCCTTCTTATCACTTTTGCTGCACCCAACCAAAAACGAAACCGATTTACTTTACTATAAAAAACTAATGCGACCTCCTTTTCATTCTTCGTCGTGGTAAAAAAACGGTGGTGTTGTTGATGATGACGGTGATAATAGTAATAGTACATATTTATGCGGTGTGATGTGTGCTTCTCTCTGTTTACATTTCTCCTTTTCAGTCACATCATCACATACAAACTTGACTAAGGTTGAAAGTTACGTCATTTATTGTTATCATCATTGCCATATAACACACAGCAAACATATCCTTCCTTCCCGGCATGCTGATCATCACTTAGGTGGTTAATAGACGACTCATAGACACGCCGGATGTGGCCTATCATCCACACAACGTCATAACAATAGCTTGAATGAGTAAAAGGATTTGTATGAATTCGAATGAATGATAGCAAAATAATAACAACAGCAAAGCAATAAAATTGTACGTTTAGTTGTACGCATAAAACACGCATAGATTGTGACTTCATATAAACCTATCTAATTACATATATTAGTTCGTTGTGTATGCAAAGCCCAGAGCATCAAAATCGACATGTAATATATTATCACTACTTCACCTGTCAGAAGAAAATCACACACTTTAAAAAAATGAAAAGTAAACACACAAACGCACTTTCTGCAAATTGCATAATGGCAGCAAAAAATAAAATAAAAATTATAGCTTATAAATGCACAAAAGTTGTTAAAGCAAAGGTAGCTAAAAACTAATATGGTATATTATATACATAGTATAATAACAATAAAGAAAAGTAAAGACTAACATAAAAAGGATGTCACATTTTTATTATAGCAGCAGGTATTATAACAATAATATACAATGCAATATTATAACCAAAATAATATATTATTTTAAAAGTATTTTTACTTTAATGGTACGCGTACGTACTTACAGTGTACACAAATAATAACTATACATTCGTGTACATATATGTACATACATGCATACTTTTAATTGGTGGTCTTTTGAATTGATTGCTCTACAAAATTACTTATTATCTCTATTCTTATCTTCTATTATTATTATTATTGTACTTACAGTATGCAACTTTGTGGTGCACGAACGATGCTCCAAGAATGTACTTTCACCCTGCTCCACAGTGGCTTTATCGTATGTCAAGGTATGGTGACTATGATGATCATATTAAATGATTAACTCTTTGCAGTTATCTAGCTCACTGTTTTCTATTCACATAATAATATATTGTTGTTGTTCATGTGTTTGTTTCGTTGATTTGCTTGTTTAGCGATGTAAAATGTTGATATAGTACGCAGTCGCAGTTAGTCGTAGATATCGTAGCAGTAACAATTTTGCAATTGTATCGTAATGACTAGTTTGCCACAGTGCAGAAGGAAAGGAAAATCATTTTCATTGTCTATATAATTTAATGGATTCAAAATAAATTCAACAGCGACAGCTATGCATATTGACAGTTATTGATAAGCAATCTAATATAAAAGAACCGTTGACTTGACTCTAGACAGACGTGTTTTTGCAAGGCGAAACTAACAATAAATTATTGACGTTGTAAATAATTTTATGCATTTGAGATATAGATAGAAGAGAAAAAG
>JAHZMV010004846.1:0-12890 GCA_027743765.1 Coecobrya sp. COE2 | reverse complement strand
TTTATCCTATCTTCCGAAGGCCAGGATAACATAGCAACACCAGGACAATTCCCGTATCAAGTTTTGGTACTTCAAAATGGACAAGCAAAATGTGGCGGAGCGTTAGCACAGACAGGAATGGGAATTCAATACATAATAACGTCAGCATACTGTTTAGCTAATCTCGCCAGACCTTTAGAAATTCTTGCCGGATCGATTGCCACCAACGGATTGAATCAAATCCCTGCAGCTCAAAGAAGAGCTGGGTTGCGATTCGTCAGCCATCCGCAGTATAGACAGTCCTCGTCAAAAAACGATATCGCGTTGATATTTCTGCGAGGAAATTTTAGACTACATAACAGCATCCAGCCTATAAACCTTCCTTCCCAAGGTCAAAATTCCACAGGTAACTTGACCGTTTCGGGTTGGGGTGGTATAGTTCAATGGCCAATTATTTGTCCACGATTACTTCCGGCCTCACTTGGCCTAAGAAATAATGTCCAGAATCAGCTACAATATAGAACAATATCAGTGATTTCAAACTCAGCATGTGCTGAGCGTTATAGTACATGCTACACACAAGGTAACTCAATATTTCAGTCAAATATTTGTGCTGGGGGAAATGAAACACAAGAAGTATCGGCTTGTCAAGGTGACAGCGGAGGACCTGCGGTTGGAGAGTACCGAGGAGAAAATATTTTGTTTGGAATAGTAAGCTGGAGCGCAGGTTAGAAAAAAATGTTTATTAAATATTCACAAAAATGTTTTTACTTCTTCGTATATTTAATTTCACAAATTGTCTTGTAGGATGTTCCTATCCTGGGGTTTATACAAAAGTGTCGGAATTTATTGACTGGATAAATCTAGAGACGTTCGATTGATTTCTCAATAAACTGGCATTCGTTGTAGGTATAAGTAGAGGTTGGAGGCAGAAGTAATTACTTTGATTAAAAAGGTATCAAATTGGCAGAAGCAACCATAGAAAGTTAAAGGCAACTATTGCCGTGCTAACTATCTTTTATTATGTCAAACGCCTTTAGTAAATACACCAGTGCAAGTATTTATCAACGATTGTTTTTTTGAATTTTGAATATCGCGCACGTATCACTAAATTTAAAAATCTAAAATGGAAAATCTAAAGGTGTTAAGGTTTCCAGCAGCGATCAAATTAATATTAAACGTATTATGTAAATTAAAGCAATAAGAGTTTTGGATTTTCAATTACTAGTATTTATTAATTTATCCATTGATTAACCAAGATAAATTAAACCAACCTTTAAGGAAATATTATCCTTAATCAACAGCGTAGTACATAATTGTGGAAATAATTTTCCGTTGCGGATACCATCATAATTATGTATATTAATGCTTACAGTTTAAATACATTTTGAAATAAATAAGTACTGAAAATCAATTCACAACATTAAACCATCCCACATATAACGATTTTCATCGTTCCCAATCCCAACGTGTTGTTGGCTAAAAATCTCGAAGCAATTCTAATCATATTGCTAAAATTAGATTAACTTGAAAAATAGAATAAGCAATCATTTAATTAAACGTGATTTTTTTCAAAATGTCTTGAACTGCTGTATAAAATATGTAGTATAGCTAGATTTTGAATGAATCATGTTCTACTTACTTTTTCCAGAATTTTAATACAAAGAAGATAAGAATGTTCTTTCTCTCGTGCCTAACCTAACTTCTCCTTCTTTCTCACCTAACTCTAACAAATTATTATGCTGCAGAACCGTACAACCTGCAAGTCAGAGACAATAACCTATTGCATGAAACTTTTGTTTAATGGTATTTAAATATACAAAATTTTCGCTGCGATTATAGCAAGATGAATACCTTCAAAATCAACAAATTTCATCTATCCACCATACTTAAAATTAATTGTGTTTAGTATGAAAATATTATAAAAGACAAATATGTTAAGTAAATTATGACTTGTTTCTATTTACTGCATTTTTAATTTGAACCAACTTTTTTAACATTTTACTTAACATTTTACACGGCCACGATGTCGATTTACTGGAGCTTGAAAGCCTGTTACATATTGATATCGATTTCAATGCTGAATATCAATAACCTTTGAAATTATTAGTAATTTTGAAACACAAGCAACAGTACGGAAATGTTGACAGCTTTATTAGAGCCTATGCACCATAAAAACTTATGTATGTGATTAGGTAAAGCTACCACCTACTTCTATTAAATTGTATTTCGAAAAAAACTAAAATAATAGTAAAGTATTGATTGTGCAATACACTATTGTTGAATAATAATTAATTTTAGTATTCGTTTCAAATTTGGTTAATGCATATTAAAACGCCACTGGTCGCTGTAACCTGACAATTCTCTGCCAAGATCAGGTCATCCCCTGTACCGTCAGAATACCGATTTTCCAACCGATTATATCTTGGCTTCCACTGTTTACTTTTATCACAACAGGAAGCGTTTCTACCAAAAAACATACCCAAAGGTAGATATTGCTAGTATAACAATATACAACTCTGTATAAATTAAATGGCAACCAGAAATTGTGATCCAATTTAGAAACAAGCAAGCGAAACCTATGATACATATATCCAACAAGTTTTCTTATCATTTGCATATCTACTTGGTTCGCACAGTGAAGCTGATCAAGTAAATTAATCGTTGTAGTTCTCAAAGGTAATTTTTTAATATAAACGAGGCAATTTCGGTTTACATCCAACAAGGTTAAAATAAGTAAGAAACGAGTTCTAATTGACATAGTGTTTTCAAAGCAGCATCCCCTAACAAGAGAAATAACAAACAAGGAGGAGGGGGTAATTTAAATTATGTGAATTTAAATATTTGGAGTATTTAGTTTGCAGGAGACAACCGAATGGATCTAAACCCAATAACATGCCGAAAGGTCCCAAAGTGAACCCAACTATTAACATTGTAACTGATATTCCAAATATTAGCAATCCAAAATAGTCTTCCATGACATAATTTCCAAAACTCCTCAAAAATATTAAAAAACCGTTCCTTAATTATAAATTAAGACGTTGATATATTTCAAATGAAAAATTGTTACCTTTCAGCAAGATGTTCAGGATGGATCCATTTCGACGTTCACCTGGCTGTGTTCCCAATGTCTCGTAAAGTTTCAAGGAACAATTATAGTATTCAGCCATCACATCAGTATAAATCATAAAGGTCCCAACGCGATCCCAACAATTACCATTGTAACTGATATTCCAAATGTTAGCAATCCAAAATAGTCGCAACGTCTGCCATAACATAATTTCCAAAACTCTTCAACAATATCAAAAAACCGTTCCAGAATTATGAATTAAAATTTTGATATATTTCAAATGAAAATTGTCACCTTTCAGTAAGATGTTCAAGATGGATCCATTTCGACGTTCACCTGGCTGTGTTCCCAATGTCTCGTAAAGTTTCAAGGAACAATTATAGTATTCAGCCATCACATCAGTATAAATCAACATTGTTGCGTATATGCTCAGGCAAAGACCGAGAATTCCAACCATAATCAACTGAAAAATCATTTTCTCTGGTGAATCTGATATTGATCGATATATAAGTTCCTCCGCTACTAAGGTACAAGCGGAAAGAAATTGAAGAAATTATATTGCACCAAATATGTAAAATGGTATTAATTGACGCGTGTTTCTTGTTACAGCAGCATTTCCGTCTTCAATGTAAAAAATTGGTTGATATCTCAGGATAAAATAATTTGCTTTGTTGGATAAATAGACGGATTTCCAGTATAGTTTAGTCAGCATTTTTGGGGAGTATATTTTCAATTGTTGGAATTTAATAATTATGTATATTTTAATGTGAAGACTAATGCTTTACAGCAAATATCGAAAACTTTGAGCTGGTAAAACTTAAACAAGATATCATCGCCATTCGCGACGACGGTAAAATTTGAATTGAAGTAAAAATAGGTAGGTACATATATCGTCACTTCGATATGGAAATAGATACGGAAATGACCCATCAGTTCTTTGGTAAAAAATTACTTTTATTAAAAATTTGCAGAAATTATTTTATATAAAGTCTGATATTGATTTTTATCAAATAATTTAATTTCGTATTTTTATTTTATCGGATTTGAAACGTAATTGAAACAGGATTAAATATATAACAAAGACAGGACAACGATTCTATCTAACTATACATAACTTTAAATTAAATCAATTATATAAAGTAAAGTGCGCTTAAAAATAGTGTTACACAAATATACGAAGCTATCATGTAATATAACAATTTATTATGGATTCAATATTAGTTTTTTAATTCCATTTTAGGGTCAAGACAGAAATTAAATTCTGCTGATTTAAAAATTCAATTGTACGGACTATTATTTAACAAACGTGTATGTACATATAACCTTATGTCTTTTGTAATATGTATTTCCACTTCTTTTCTTACTGAACTGAAAATAAAATAAATTCAGTAATTCTTATCCTCGTCCAATCTGTTAATTAAAGTAAAATAAAGTAATACCAAAATAAATTAATATATTCGGCGGCTTTTCAATTTAAAATGTTATACGCTTGCTCAAAATGTTTTTTTCTGTATTACGTAAGTTTTGGTAATCTTGCCTATAATAAAGCGAAATAAGATTTATTAAGAAAAAATAGCAAAGCTGATCGATTATTCGAGGAAATATTACTTACATTGTTCCCAATCCATTATCAGCAAATTCATCGAAGTTTATGTATGTAACCAATATTACTATACGACACCAGTACAATGGTATGGGTAAAATGTAATTGACAGATGTGGATTTATCACTTTGTTCAGAACAGTTGGTAGAGGATAATTTTACTATTGCGCAGTTTAGATTGCATTCATTGATTTTAACTCGTTGTTTAACGTATAAATTTTTTACTTGCGGAAGTTACCTCATTTTACATGTAAAGACATGAGATCATGCTTTTCACCCAAAATGCATATCTTAATGTGTCAGGAAGGTTGCAACAAATGCTAGGGTCAAAAAATGACGCATTTTTTACTGACGCATTCATTCCTTAAAATTCCTACCAGCAGGTCTACCTATAAAATTTCTGATCTAATCCTTTAACGCGCATCTCATGGTGACATTTTCCAAGAGGCATTATGACACAAGTAACTATTACGTATAGAATTGAATCGATATAGAGTGATACATATTTACAACTGTTCATGTGAATGAACCCAATGCATTGTTATCAAATAATCCAGACAATGTTGGAAGGTGAAATACGGCCGAAGTTGGATTTTAGGTAGGTTTACAGCGTAAGGCAATTGATGTTGACTTTAACATAGTTCACTGAGAAATTTTAATAGGACTTATCACCCTAAATATATGAACATAGTAGGTAAAAAATATTTGGGCATATGTATGCCAATAATACCTACCAGGTTTAACTTCCTCTGCCTAATTCTGATGCGGCACAATGGACATTGTGGACGAAAATGGAAAGATTTGTTATCTCTCCTAATGAAATTGACGAACTCTGGATTTGAATTATCTGAGACTTTAATTAACTATTATGTATAGAATTGAATCTATATAGAGTGATATTTACAACTGTTCATGTGAATGAACCCAACGCATTGTTATCAAGTAATCCAGACAATGTTGGAAGGTGAAATACTGCCGAAGTTGGATTTTAGGTAGGTTTACAGCGTAAGGCAATTGATGTTGACTTTAACAAAGTTCACTGAGAAGTTTTAATAGGACTTATCACCCTAAAAATGTGAACATAGTAGGTAAAACATATTTGGGCATATGCGAATAATATCTAGTGAAATTGTAATGCATACCAAGGTTTAACTTCCTGTACCTAATTCTGATGCGTCACAATGGAAATTGTGGACGAAATGGAAAGATTTGTTATAAATGTCCCTCCTAATGAAATTTACAAACTCTGGATTTGAATAATCTGAGACTTTGATATGCTGTTTCCATCATTACATCGGTTCCGAAACCATCATTGTGAACAACTTTATTTGGTAGTTTTGAACTCTCAAAAAAGAGGCCGACACTTCCACAAGGAATATATTTGCGGTGTAGTTTTCTACTTCAATATACACAAAACCTAACACTGACTATATCTATGAAAGTAAGTACACCAGCAAAAAATAAAACCGGATGGGAATAAATGCGGAAGGAAACACATCCGGTAAACGAAATTGTTGGAACGGACCTGTTTTTTTTCATCCGTACAGAAATCGACGAAGATTATTTTTAGGGTCATATCGCCAACTAAATTTTCTCACTCCATATTACATATGAACTCATTCATTGTTACTCTATAAAACCAAAAGGTTTCGTGTTGGTAGTAGATCATCATTGTGGTTTTGTCGTATAGTTAGGTTTCTCAGAAAACTTACTAATATTATTAAAGATTATTAATCCATTCCAGTAATAGGCAGAAATGTGAATCGGAAGAGTGATATATAAGGAGCCTGTCCCAAACCAAATAATATCAATTCGACAGTGTCTAGTAGTCAGAGATACCAATCTGTAAACAAACTGGAAACATCCAAATTTAAATAAAAATTTCCAAGATGTGGAAACTATATTTTATCCCCATTTCAATTTTCATTCTATTGGTAGGAGCAAAATTTATCTTGTGTTGCCAGCCGCAGCCTGCATCCGGTCCACATCAAGTACCTGATAATTCCGTGGGCGTAGTTGGTGGGCAAACTGCGACACCGGGACAGTTCCCATACCAAGTTGCCGTATTTCGTCATGGACAACAGATTTGTGGTGGAAGTTTAGCCGAAGGAGCAATGGGAAATCAGTATATCGTCTCGGCGGCACACTGCTTTGGGGGAAGCGCGCAAGAGTACACAATTCTTGCCGGGTCGATAACAGTAGACGGCTCCAATTCAAATCCTCCAGCCCAGACAATAAGAGTAAAACAAATCATCATACACCCTGACTATCAAACCTGGCCAGTCGAGAATGATATTGCGCTGTTATTTTTGGAAAGAGATTTTGAACTCAATAGTAACGTCGGCCCAGTAAAGCTACCTTTTCAAGGCCAGGATACCATAGGTAACGTCACCGTTTCCGGTTGGGGAAGTACTCAACAGCGGCCAGCTTCGTGTCCATTGCCACAATCGATTTCACAATTCCGAGAGGATACTTTTCCAAATCTGCTTCAAGGCCAGGATACCATAGGTAACGTCACCGTTTCCGGTTGGGGAAGTACTCAACAGCGGCCAGCTTCGTGTCCATTGCCACAATCGATTTCACAATTCCGAGAGGATAATTTTCCAAATCTGCTTCAATACGTCATAGTTCCCGTAATTCCGAATCCGGAATGTGCTAATCTATACAGCCAATGCTACGGAAATATGGAGGTAATTTTCCAGTCCGATGTATGTGCTGGAGATGTAAATGGTGGATTTGATTCATGTCAAGGTGACAGTGGAGGACCCGCAGTTGGAGAGTATCAAGGACAAAAGGTTTTGTTCGGGATAGTAAGCTGGGGCCAAGGTTAGATATCTTTCCACTTAAATATTCACTGAAATGTTGTAAAATTTATTTACATAATTTTGAAATGCTCCATAGGTTGCGCCTGGCCTGGTTATCCTGGGGTATATACAAGGGTATCTGAATTTATTAACTGGATTGATCGGGAGACATTTGATTGATTTAAAAAAATCCTTGATTGAAAAGGTGAATAGAAGTGAGAGCTAACTACGCGACATTATTTAAATAATTTATTGTAGTATTAGGAAGGGTACATACCTTAAAACAATGTTAAGTATTTAGCTTCATACCAATTGAAATACAGTAAGACTAGTTGTAATAATAATTATAAATAATAAAATAAAATTGTTGGCTTTGAAACATACAAGTATTTCAGGCGATGATACCGAAATCATACATTATTCTATATACATTTTCTGAAAGCTGGACCTGTTAAACTTACAGAAATAAAAATTATTCATGTCACCAGCTTTGAGGTTGTATATTCCAAGCATGCTAAAGCGAAATAAATTGCCTGATTATTCTTACAATTGGATGCAACTACAACTTTTTCAATTGAAATGTATAATGAGTAAAATGTTACTGAAAGCATATTTGCGAGGTATTTGCAAGGTATTAGTATTCGTGCGTCAAGCCGTAAATTAGATTCTTGACCAATTCTAGCACGTAGGAGACTTTACCCAATTAATAAATGTTATTTCTGTCAGTTTGAAACAAAATGTTAATTGTTTATTTATATCGTAATATGGTATAGTGTGCGTATGGAGAAAACGTAAAATTATTATTTTGACAAAAGTGCAAAAAGAAATCTTAACTCGTACTGAGTTCTCACACCTGTAGGTATATTTTAGCCTTCTTCCGTTCAGGAAAAAATTACTGACGTTCAGCCCCCACAAATCAAGTTCCTCACTTTAATTTTGGTAATCACTAGTTGGAATATTTTTAAATAAATATTTTCCTTTCTATTGCTAATTATCCCTCTACGATTTGTTAAGTATGTTACAAATATTATTCTTCATCTGTTTAAGTTACGTATGTCAAAACATCCTTCACTCTGAAATTTTTACACAAACTGGTAACATACACGTTCCTATCATCTTTGTGATAATTGCGATTTTAAGAAGTGTGGAAAGTGTATAATTGACGTCCGCCTTTATCAAATTATATATAATCATATTGTCGTAGCCATCATCTTTCCATTATTATAACTATATTCACAAGTAATTAAACTAGCATCCAATAAGCTTACAATTTATATATATAAATATTATGTATGCAAAATGAAGTATAACGTGAATCTCATTTTCTGTACAACCCATATATCATGCTGGGAGTTACTAAATTATGTTTATGCTGAAGATTTTATTATTCCAATTACTCGCACCATCAGATTATAATGCAACTTGACATTCAACATTGGGGGCAAATTTATGACATCTGATAAAACAATCAATGTACATACATATAAATGTATAAATGATAATGCACATTAATATAGAAAGCAATTTTAAACGAAGGTAATTGTTTCGTTCTACATATTGGGTCTCAATAAACTACAACATTGTGTTTCTGCAAATTAGATGGTCACATGTAATTACAAAATCAAATTAAATCACTAATTATATAAAATATATCAACACTTTATTTCAATTTGTCAACCCATTGTTTAGGAAATCTTTGCTACTAAGGAAAAATTAATTATTATATTATGACTTGCCACAAATGTATGCATTATTATTTTAATTCGTTTATAATATTATATTTGGAGACTACAACAACAAAAGCAATTAAGCTTCTGGCAATAACCTGTTTATGGTATGTAGCACCTGTTACGCGTAATTCATAAAGCGGTATCGAAATCAAATAGATTAAGCAACCACATGTGACTATTGTTATAACAAAGAATGAAAAAACTACTAGTCCAAAAAACGTTATTATACTATCCTTGTATTGGTTTTACTTCCAATGAATAATCAACATATTCATCAAAATTCATATGACTAATTTTGACATGTGAAGAAATATATATGAAAGATCTTGACCCAATCATTTTATTTTTTTTAATCCGAACAGTTGGCAGCATAGTGCTTTGGTTTTGCCAATTTGTAGTTACATTCATTGAGTTTACAGCATTCTTTACAAAATCCATACTGGCCCAAATTGAACAATTCATATATTCAGATGCATTATGTGGTCAGCGACCCTAATCGGAATATATGAATTGTGGTGGTCAATTACTTCATATTATTTACTGAATAACTACCCTGCGGATAATAACCTCACTTTTGAAGGAGACCACGTGAGATCATCTTTTTACAATAATACAGACCGTAACATTACCTGTCAACGTCAATTTCAAGCTAATAATGATAATAATATTTATGGATAAAAAAGAAAGAATTCAATACAGTCGATCCTCTCTATAACGGACTTCCGTATAACGGCAATCTCTATATAGCGTCACCAATTTCAGTTCCCTTCGTATACATCATCCTTAATAAAATACCTCTGTATAACGTGTCCACTTATATAACGTACAAATTTACCGTTCCGTTGGGGTGCCGTTATATAGAGGTTCCAATGTATATCGATATAATATGTACTATAAAACGCTTTGAAATTTACACTTCAAATGAGTTTTTAAAAGTGTGCAACTGTAGCGTCGTTTTAGGTTTTAACGATAATGGAACTGATTATCTATCTATCTATTGAAATGTATTTTAGCTGCAGAGCTGGTAACGTTAATTTACTTAATAACAGTTAATTAGATACATATGATTTATTACATTTCTTGTTACGACATCAGCTACAAAAGGAAAAGATTGTATACTGTATCATAAAACATTATCGAGTTGTATGTCGAAAAGTATATTGGGTATTGGAAAGAATTGTTTTACGAATGAGTTTAATCATAAAACGATTATTGGTCAATTTCTAATGGATTACTACAACGTCGGTATTTAAAGATACCTAACATCTACGGTTAATTTATCAAAAAAGATATGAGGGTGATTGTTGCGGACTTACAGAAGCATTTTAAAACAATTTACCTTTTTATATAAGTTGTCTTAAATTAAAATTTCCTAAGTGGTCGGAAAATTGGTTTTTCTTGTCAAAGTAAAAATTGAGAAATCAGAATATTATGATTGTTTTCATGAATTAACCTGAACAATGCGCTTGGCTTTTTATTTTAAACGAAGAATTCCAAGTGTCACTTTCATTGAAGTGTACACACAATAATATACTAAAACATTACTTTAAATTTTGTATGCTTGACTACAGCAGAGATAATATTAATTAATCGTGCTTCAGTGCACTAGTATAAAAGGTAAACATAAAACATTTTTTCAAACAGGAACCATAATTTAATTCTAGAAATGCAGAAGCAAATGCATAAAGTGCCCAAAAGAAGAAACAATTATTTATTTCACAGATTTAGCATAAAGCTTATGTATAAAATGTTTTGTTTCCAAAACGAAAGCTTTAGATTACAGTTATATGGTGGGTGGAACTAATTAACAATGAATGAGACTTTTGCAGTACGCACTAATTTCTGAACATTACCTTCTGCATTTTAAATGGAACGGGATACGACCAATTGCGCATTATTTTTTCCAGTTTTTCTCCATACAAAATGTGATACAAACAAATATCAATCATCCAACATGAATTATCTACTCATACAAATATTAATTGCCGAGTTCAAATGTTTAGGATAGTCTACACGTCAACGATTACAAAAAAGATGAATATTTTAAACATTTTGGTGACATGAAATTTCCTTTCTACTTATAAAGTTTACATATCTAGGGATGCTGTATACATTTACTAATAAGATAATTAATCCATTAGGCATGCTGAGTAACATGTTTCTTCCCAACATTTTAAGCAATCCTTGTATATATTTTAACGTTCTTCATCCAGTTCAGCAATTCAAGCGATATTTGTTTTCATAATTAATCGAAACAAAGTTTTGTTATTCGTGTATTTTTATATTTTTAATTTTTGTTGTTAAATTTGTAGTTGGTAATGCAAATTAAGTTTTATTACCTGAATATGTACTACTTTGCCAGATAGACATCAACGTACTCACTCTGGAATAATCCTTCATATAACTAAATATTATTCGATAAAGACAAAAATGGATAGTAATTAAGTTGTTTCTGACTGTCAATTGGTAAAAAATTAGGTGCATGACTACATATATTCAGCAAACTCCTGATCCATTTAAATAATAAATCGTACCTCAACCTGATGACACACGGTATATACTTTCTATAAACGGCCAGACGAAAACTGATAGAAGAAATATGGATTAAGTAGCAACAATACTAACAAATTCAATACTATAGATTTAATTAAAATTGATCAAAATTTCTTACGATCAGTGCATTTACATCTGTTACAATTAGACCCATGCATCCTTAACCTATTTTATTAAATACGTGTAAGATATTCAAGTGAGTTATGTTTAAAAACTCCCAAGAAAATTGATATATTTTTCTACAGTTTTCCACTTTATTTTTCAATGAGGTATGCCAATTGTAAGCTATTTGTAACATCATTTACCTATTATCATGGTTACTATAGCATTGTCTATTCCCAAGGCATGAAAGTTTATGTAATTACATATTGCACTGACACTGACAAAGGTTGCCAATAACTTTATGCATTCACAGCCGATAGGAGTATGGAATTAAGGTTACCATAAGTATACCCCAACCGACAAAACAACAATATATTTCAGCTTTATTGAAAAGGATAAGTCCATTTTGTACTTGCCCTGGTGAACGTTTATGGCGTCACATATTATATGGGTCAGAAAATGTTAAGAGTAGCATATTAAGACATCGATGATTTCTACTGGTTATTCAGTTACTAGGAAACCTCAACAATTGGGAAGTTGGTTGTAAAATTCATTTAAAAATTAAAAACTATTATTAGGTTTATATTCCTTATAAAAAGCTAGCAAGACGGCTTTGTAAAATTTTGAAATAATGGTGTATATTGATACTAAAGAACACAATGCCACATAAAAATTAGCCCTCGAAGGGCAGCAGATTTCTTCTACATACATTGACCGATTTGGATGAGACTTGGCAAATACATTCTTTAAACCTTTCCCATCGGCACCTTTCAAATGGACTTGAAAAATTCATAATAGAAGTATTGCGTGAAGGTATTAATTGGAACACTGTGCAACTGTTCGAAAAAGTATTCCAATATGGGAAGTAACAATTTTTTAGCAATAATCAGTGTTCAGAGACCCTGTTTAGTACGTCGTACGTATAAAAGATTTTTTATGTAAATTACCATTGGTTTATTTCTACCATGCATTGAAATTATGTAAATTATGCCGTTGTGGTTTATGAATGGATGTTCATGTATTGTTTGTATGCTGTGTCGCCTATAAAAG
>JAHZMV010004845.1:0-12233 GCA_027743765.1 Coecobrya sp. COE2 | reverse complement strand
CCTCCATGGTAGTAACAGTACTGTGCAAAAATAGATTCGCATTGATATTCCTTCATTCCTGCGCGGACCTTTTTCATGACTTCGATATGTGCACGAGAAGATACGTCGCAGACATAGCGGAGTACAGCAATCTCCTCATCAGTTTTAATGACGCGGCTGAAATTAACATTAACGGAGAAAACATGAAACACTTTCAATAGAGAAAGTGATGAGTGTGACAAGCATATTTTGATGACTTAATTATGCATACCATTCAGCAATTTCAGGATGGAGCAAAGTGTTATCAACCTTGAATCTAAAAATAATATAACGCGTTACACACCTGTCCTGATAATTTAACATAAAAATATGAATATAAATGGCAGAGTTACATACTGGCTGACTCCATCAAACGTGGCTTCAATGCAGTTTTTTCCACTGTCACTGTTCACTCCGTTCTGTTCATTAATTTTAACTTTTTATTTAACTTACTAAATTATATATTTTTTAATAATTCTTTTCAACACTTACCAGGGTTAACAGGGTGGATGGTTTTACAGCCTTGAGTTTTTCCGCAAGCTGTAAAGAAAAATATGTCATTTATCTTCCTCGTTTTCATATTTAAATCTGCTTTCACCCTCCTTTCTGCAATTAGTTCTGAGGATTCAAATGGACGTAGATGTAATAGGTATGATAAGCTAAAGGTTTCTTTTCAAAATATTTATTTGCTCCACATGTACTATTTTCAATCGTTACTTTCTTACCTGACGAAAGACAGGTCCAACGTCAGAGCAGTAACGAGTCTTGGCAATCGAGGTACAAATAGCATGGATTTACCATCGCTGACTCTGATTGCACCGTAACAATCAGGTTCGGTCACACCAAATGTCCAGTGAAAGTAGGATTCCTACAAATGGACATAGAATATGTATGATAAGCTAATGGTTTCTTTTCAAAATATTTATTTGCCTCACATGTACTATTTTCAATTGTTAATTTCTTACCTGACGAAAGACAGGTCCAACGTCAGAGCAGTAACGAGTCTCATCAGTGCCCCCTTGAAGTACGACCACAGAATCCTTTTGAATGTTGGCGTTGCTCCTGAGTCGTTCAAGTAAACGATTTCTATTCTTAGCAAACAGGGATGCAGGGACGGCTAAGGTATGCTCGCCCATTGAATAGTACGGGGACCTGTGGAGAAAGTTAGGTCAATAGCATTGTAGAAACATATACGTATGGAATATTCAGGAAGCTTTATTACATGGTTGACAATTACTTACCGAATTCCAGCACTCATGGTTGTTGTTCGACTTTGTGAAAAGTATCTCCGAGAGGAATATACCGATGATTGATCACGCTTGGCTGACGAAGTAAGAGTGAATCGGTGTGTGACAAAATGACGGCAATAAGTAGATGGATAGATAAAGCGCTTCGAGAAACTCCCACCACGAATGCAAATTCTTTTCCAGACTTCAGAGTATCTGTTTTACACAATTAAAAATCACAGAATTAATTTAGATACCATTACGCTTCACCACTAACATTCTACAAGCACCATACACTATGTGAGAACAGAACAATTCAGTAATTAAGGTGGGCATAATACGGTGTCATTCAACTGATACGATGATCGTGCAAACTTTCAACCAATGATGGCAATCGTGACAATAGCTACATACTCCTCGTTATTTTATCGTTTTCCTTCACAAAAAGATTGATTTCTAATTCATGTTTACGATACACATTTTCGATCATATACAATTGAACTGCACAAGTACTTGTTTATTACTATGCATGATTTTTTGTGGGATGATAATGAATGTGCCTGTCTATTTCGCCAAATGAGTAGTCCAAAAACAATAAAAATATGTAGTCAACATGATAATCAAGTGATAATCA
This sequence comes from Coecobrya sp. COE2, assembly GCA_027743765.1. Taxonomy (NCBI): domain Eukaryota; kingdom Metazoa; phylum Arthropoda; class Collembola; order Entomobryomorpha; family Entomobryidae; genus Coecobrya; species Coecobrya sp. COE2. The sequence goes on along the minus strand of JAHZMV010004845.1, from coordinate 10,355 downwards.
GTGCAATGACGCAATCCACCAGTTATTTTAGTCGTGTTTCACTAACTAAAATCACATTTTACCGATTCTGTTTCAAGTTAACTTTTATGCTTATGCCTATGCATACGTCCTTATTTCAAGTCACAGAGCACAAATACTATTGTTCTGTGCTCTGTGATTTCAAGTCTTACCTCTAATGTCTAAAGCCCTAGCAATAGCGATTTTAAAAACCTTTTGTCAAAGACAAAACGATAACTTACAAAAATGGATTTTCAAACTGAAAAAAGGAAACTTTTAGCAACTGAAATTGTAGCAGTTAGCGAGACAATGATCTCCAACTGAATGGCAGATTTGATATTATCATATAAAACGAAAGTTTCGAACGGACAACTTTCACTTCAAGTTCAGATTATGGTGCATAACAACAACCCACGCCCACAGGCATTACTACGAAACTGATTAGATACCGAATTTGGTTATATGCGATTGCCCTGTACATAATATGTTAATATGAACCTGTATTAATATTGTTTCATCTAAACTATATGAGTGTATGCATTTAGTTTTACAGTATTAACAAAATAGATAATTATTACACTGCATTCCGTACATCATTCTATTTGTGCAATAATGGTTATGCGGCGATTGGCGATTCCTAACGTTAGGCCAATTGCCTGTGGCTGATTGACTATTTGACTAACTTGTTGCCATGTATTAAGGTCACCTCTTGTGTGTGCGCTAGCTATGTTTAGGTATTAATATTAGATCTTTTGTCAAAAAGTGAAGGACAAAAATTTCCTAACAATAAGCTTAATTATAGATATAAGACTGATGGAAAAGTTTTTGTTTCCCACTAATGTACATAAAACCGGTAAGATATTCAGAGTAACCTACCAAATAGTATGACCAGCTTGGTGGAGAATGCAAGCTTATGTGCACCAAAAAAATATTTGTTTGTGTGTCTTTTTGATTTTCTTTCCCTGCACTGTTGGTCGGATGATCGGGTGAGATGTAATTACTCACAGTTTATTTTATCAACTTTCCACTGACAAATGATATGATATTCGCCAATAATCTTTGAGTACTTACAATCAATATTATTCGCTTGTCAATTGTTTTTATACTGATAGCTGATTGAGGACAATCATATTTGTGCAATATGCATGCATACTAAGTAAAACAGATTTTCTATGAAAGCATGCATGTACGTCAACTAACAGATCATTCTTTTTTCCATCATCCGATCCAACAACCAAAGTGCACAACATCCTGAATTTGACACACAAAAACAAAACAAAAACAGGTTCGTATGTTTTGTTGCTCTTGGTGGTATAACTGGTTGGGTAATGCACGATGCTCCGTCTACTTGAAAGAGTGGTTACTGAATGGATCTGAGAAACTCACTTACTTTCAGTTCCTACTTTTGAGGTTTGATGGCGTAAAGTTAGCATTTGTGCATGAGACCTGCGTTAGGGCTTCGTTGTAATTTTGCTATAAAGAATACCGGTGAAATATATGCCATGCCTGCGAAATAAAAATTCGTATGAAATGATAGTTGAAATTGAAAGTTTTTTCTAAAGAAAAGGCAATATCTATACTTTTCCAAGTATGTATATATGTACATATTGAAGTAGATAAACCGGATAATGGAATATAGAATTGCTTAAATATTTCCAGTTTTGTATGTAAATACGCTGAAAAAATGAACACGTAAAGGTATTTAGGAGTGTATTATTGTCCCATTTTTTATTAAAGGTTTTCCAACATTCCCCACAACCTGTTCCATTTACAGATAAATCTTATGTGATGCATAAAGTTTTCTTAATAAGTATTACAAATTCATTTTAAGCGAATGTGTTATGAAATGGAATTTGCAGTATGTAGTCCACTGGACAAGACAAGCGCTTACATCACGAGGTCACGGGATGTTTTACACGCATGAATGAGTGCTACTCAATAAATAACATTTCTTCAGGTCCAGGATATCATTGTTTACTTCATATTCTTTTCTTCCTGTGTACCTTTTTCTCAAAACATCAACAAAACCTGGATTACACTTAAAAACCTTCATTCAGAATGATCATTTACAAGGAGAGCCATGTACAAGGAATTACACGACAGAAAATTCCTTTCCTGCCATAGAGTCCACTCAGAGTCGTCAACATGAAAGAAACCGAAATGGTCAAAACTTCAGGAGTAAAAGAATAAAAATTATAGACCTCCTATTTCTATTGTGCTCTGATTTTCTTCCTTTTCTCAGAAAATCGACTCTAGAACATTACAAGTTCACCTTTCTGTTTATTTTGCCTTGCCCTTGCCATATACATTCAAAATGATTCCACAAGTTTTACATCATCCAAGGCAAGTAAACACAAACAATGCAGCCCGTTTTCAAGTTGACCCTCGTCAAAACAAACCTTTTCTTTCAAGGGAGTATTCTGTATGTAGGTACCCTATTTATTTCCATCTCTCAGTAGGTACTATGTTGTATGTAATAATTTCCGGAATTCTCCTTTACTAATGTGCACCTATTTGTAAACGTCAACCCGGTAAACCTTACCTCGTGACCTTCTTCCTGATAATGACAATAGGTTTTTATACATTATAACACAATAAGCATGCACTTATCCTTGCTTGTTGCCAGAATCTACCTACGACGACTAAGGTAAATATGTGTATCTATGAAAAGGGCATTCAGTACACGCTCTTTCTAAATGTCTCGTCAGTCGAAAACTTACTTTTAGAATCAATGGGAGATGTAAGATACACACATAAATGCATATTATTATGCAAGGTTTGTGACAATATATGTAATTCAATGTATGTATATCATCAAATAAGATATGTAATTTTATGCGAAAATAAAAATTATAGTTATACGATCATATACTACTTAAAGTCTTTGATAAACCTCAAATTACCCGATTCTTTCCTAACCCTAATACAAGAAACATATTCTCTCTCAAATACATCATATTACAAAGTATGTTTTAATTTGCAGCCTATTTGCCATCATTTCAAAAAAATTATCTCTATGATGGGTAGATCAGTCGAGGTTACAGTTAGGTATGGTATGTTGAAAAACAATAGATATTACACTGAAAGGAACCACTGAAAAGTCAACAATGATATCAAACTTTCTCTGTGAAACAAATAAATATATACATGCAACAACACACTTTTATCTTTCATATGCAGTTAACATTAAAGAGTGTTTTTGCTAACATTAACGATCGGGATCTGGACCTGCATTAACAGATCTAACAAAGTGGATGTGGTCATTTTGATTTACTACTATACTATATAAGCATTAAGATTTATCTAAGCAATGACACGTTAGCTATATCATTTTGTTGACGAGATGTACTTCAAAAGTTTACACGGATGTAATTTTCGGCTCAGTATACGTATGCACCTATACGTAAGTACATATTTTTATACACAAGGTAATCAATTTATCAGACAAATATTTTTCATTTTTATGTTCGGATATCTGAATAATATGGAGTGGCATTACTCATTTGAAGTGAAGGGATGGGCCAGATAAACCGAGTACCGACATTCGTTACCGGTTCGTTTATTGAAGTGAAAAAAGCTCAAATACTACATTAATTGAGAAAAACATGTATATAACCACAACTATAGTACCTAATATCTTAAAACAAATTGACCAAGATTTGCCTGCTAGTCAGAAATGTATTCATGGGATGGAATTTATTTATCAAAAATGTTACGTTATCATGGCTTTGTTTTTCGTTGTACTCTGACCGTTGTGAGCACATGACTCATGGAATTCGGTATTCCGAATTCTTTTGTATGTGAAAATGTCAGATAGTTAACTGTCAATTAAACAAACAAATATTTAATCATCATATTTAATGTTTAGTCAACCAAGACTTGACTGATGTACCTACTAATATTGGCATTTACTTAATCCCAAGTTTCTTGATTGCATGCAAGGCCAATAAAAGTATAGGAAATAAGGCCAGAATCAATTAAGGATGATCCTATCATAGTCCTATGTGCCGTCAGGAATGCATTTTTCATCTCTGTATTATTCGTTATTCGTTTGCTAATACACCATTCAAGAGAGTGCCCTGCCCCTCCCTAAAAGCCAATCATCACTTTTAAATCTTATAAATGCAAACAATAATAACAGTGTTTGTTGTCTCAAGGAATGTTGAGAAAGGGTAATAATGAGAGCATCAAAACAAGTCGTATTGATTGTTTTCATGCAATATATATTTAAACTGTAACATAAATATAATCTTTCAAAGCTAAATTCCTAGTTGTGTTGTTGTTTGTTTTTCTTCTACTATTGTAAATCGATTGAAGAAATCATAACTTTTGTTTGCACCTTTTGCCAAAAGAGAGTTTTGTAATAAGTTTACTTTGTCTATTTATTTTTATCCTTCTACGCATCACATGAGTACACTTGACAAAAATACAAACATGTCAATTCACAAGTCATAAAGCTGTGCTCTTAAATAAGTCAAGTAGACTCCCGTTACATATTACTATTTGCATTTCGTGATGACTCACGCTATTTAGCTTGATTTACTTTGAATATTTTTTGTGGTAGGTATTCTTTTTGCGAAAAATTTCTCTTTTGTATACCCATGTCAAGTATGGTACTTGTCATCATTAACCGCAATTGTATTCAATAAAAAGTGATATAAGTAGGTTGCACAGTGCAGGTGCATTATTNTTTTTTGTGGTAGGTATTCTTTTTGCGAAAAATTTCTCTTTTGTATACCCATGTCAAGTATGGTACTTGTCATCATTAACCGCAATTGTATTCAATAAAAAGTGATATAAGTAGGTTGCACAGTGCAGGTGCATTATTCCTTACTACGATTGACTATATTTTTGCAAACTTGCAAAGTGAGCGGGTCATCCTGTAAGATTAAAGATGTTATGACGTAGTACACATATTCATTCGAATACGCATAGAAATACTATTAAAGTTTTGGCAACTAATAATTTAATTTATTTTTCTATGATATATGTGATAAATATGAATTGAAATGATATTGCGTTTGTTGTTGCTAATTCAGACAGTGAACAATACTTGCATACAAAGCAAACGGTATGTGCTTTTTTAAATGATGCAATAATACACATATAGTGGCAAAACGAATTGGACCCTGAGGAATTAATTTAATAGGACTTGGTATATAGCAATGCTCATTGATAAAGTACATAATATTTACTATTTTTCCCAACTGCGTCATTAGTCAACTCGGCCCCGCACAATGTCATTTTTGCAAAGCACATACGTTTTGAAGATGCAAATCTGAAAAATATTGGTTAAAAGATACAGTCATTATTGATGCAGTTCATAACACACATTCTCAATGCAAGGAGAATTGATATTATGTTGACGATCCCTAAAACGGTATAGCAAACAGTTGTATGTACAGTATAAAGTAATCGCAAGGTAAGTGAATCATTGTATTGCGGCGATTATTAGTCACTTGAATTGGAATTTCCTTGAACCATTGCATTGCAACTTCGCAACCCACACTTGACTGTGAACTCCGCTCTATCTTCTTGTTTTTGTTTACTAGCTTCAATCACAAAAAATAAAAACAAAAACAAGTTGATAGTTCGACTTCGCACGTGTTACATTACCAGCAACGACAAGCGAAACTTCCCAAACAAAGTTGATCAGTGATCACACAGATCACGTACGCAAGCTGCATTACTCCCTTTTATAATTTTCGTGATAGTAAATTGGTGACGTATTTTAAGCATATTATGAATTTTTTATAACATCTTTTGATTTGTAATGCAAATGGGTAGGGTTTATGCACGTTACGTCTACGTGGCAAATAAAATGGTGTATAACTTTTGTACTTTGCAATGTATGCGGTAAAGTGATGACGGGTTGATGAGTAAAGGACGATGACGATGGCATCATGTTGCCATCCGTGTAATATTTATACTCGATTTGCATTCATCTAATTCGTTTCATATAATATTTACCTTTTATGTTGTGGTAATTGGAATTTGGTAGTGGATAAATGTACGGATATACATATATTGTTGCAACTTTTGTTACTTATTTTATACATAGTACAGAATAATATTGTTTTGCATTCTTTGACCCGTTGTTTGTGGAAATGTGGAGGCAACTGAAATAGATAGTCAGTATTTACAACTGTAAATAGAATGTCTTTGCTACATTATAGTCGTTGGAGACATTTTTATGTCAATCGCGAGCAGTGTATATTATTTTGCACAAACGCCAACGGAAAGATACCAACAACTCTTCAACAGGTTTTGCTACTTTATATAGATTGCTATCATCATGCCGTTTAGGTACATTGGCACGTAAGCCGTATAAAAGTTTTATGACATTTGTTTACTATTCGAATTTCTAAGAATTCAAATTCACTCCTAATGTCTCAAAAATTACTTCTCTTTGAGACTACTACAACACAATTTTGTTGCGGTACTTTTTCTTCGGCTAATGAAGACATGAATGAAATATGAATGAAATGAACAATTGAACAACTACACCGATCAAAGAACAGTATGGTCAAGCACTGAACTAGCACGTAGTATAGATGCATAATATATGCAATATGCACCGTATAAAAATATAAGCAGCTTTAATACAAAAAGGATTAGTAATTTGAAAATAAGGAAGTATATGTGGGAGAAGGGATTCATTTCTCTCTTTCTAAATTAGGTTATTACAAATTGTAAAAAATGGCACTTGGCGAGTGCAGCTTCCTGTTAAAAATATGTGCTACTATCGCCAATTGCATTAAGTGAATCTTTACTATTATGATAGAAATTTCTAACAGATAAATTTACTGTACAGCAAAGTTAATGGTGCTGTAATCTATACCAAAGTACATCTTGCTTTGTTGTTACTGAACTTCGCAGTAATAATTTTTTTGTTTTTGATTTTTATTCAATATTGTAAACGGCAAACAGCAGTTATTACCTCATTGAAAATTATAATGCTTGTGCATGTTAGTATGTGATGTATGAGTAAAAATACATATTCAATATTGGCAAATAGCAATGTTTTTCGTTAGGGGAAGCCTGCTACATATAATTTTATTCTATTTATTTATTATCCATATCCCCATGATAAGTTACGTCACGTGGTTGTTCAAAAGATAAGTTCGCTTATTTTTCAATAAGCAAAAAAGAAACGGTATAGCATGTAAAATATTGGCAGCTGTAACTTCTACTAATATTATTAAGTAGCGAAAGATGCTTTATATATAAAATTTTTACTGTTTACATTAGCACTTTTGCACTTTGGTTGAACTTTGGATCTTCATGGATGCGAGGGGACTTTGTGCTGTTTACATATTGCATATTTCTCAGAGTGATGATGAGCCACATTTTACGATATATTTACATTTATATCATCATTCATTTTTTATTTACACATCATGATGGTATCCACATCCAGTTGTATATTTGCGTTGATCATGGAACTTTTATTACTACTGTTGTACGTGTGTGGTGCGTACCTATGTTTTGCATCTTTGGAACTAGCACTAATTCTCAAACACTCGCCCTCATCCATTTCTCTACCCACATGTGAATAATATTTTATCAATAGGAGATAGGTGAGCGTGAAAGATTATACTAGGCATGCATATACATAGGTATATCACTTAAATATCCATGTCCAATAATATAAGCAAAGCGTGAAGCAAAGAACAGTGGCATCGGGAAGCAATGTACCAAGCACCTTGACGTGACCTCAAGAAAAAAGAACCTTGTATAAAAAGTGCATCATGTATCTTGTCCACCACTTCCAAAAGGTAAATATATAGCAACAAGATTACACATTTGAAGCACAAAGTCATGACAGAACAGAAGTTACTAGCTGATTGACCTTTGGTTGATGTTGTATTTTTCACGATGATCATGAAATTTAATAAAACTGTCCCTTTAATGAATGTAGATTTTATGGGATGAAATTTGTTTACTTTTAATGAAATGTCTCACCGTCTTGTGTTTTGCTTAGCATATTAATGTGTTTTTATTTTTTAAATGTGTGATAATGTTACACTTTAGTATATTTTTGGGTATATTCAACTTATTTCATTCTTGAACTAGCGTCATATTCCTTATGAGAACGTAAATAGTAGCACACACACCTTGGTGCTCTGTTTTGTATGTATCAAGTTTTATCTGATGGTTCACTAGAGTCGTCAACTATTTTATTTTACAGGATAGTTTTAATGACATAGCAAATGAGAATAAGTAGGTACTAATGGAATATTTACTTCCATTAGCCCAGTACTATCTGATTATGATTACTAGCATAGTCATAAAAAACATCTCCGACTTCTGATTCTCCTGACTATCATATTCTTTCTTATCGATAGTTACTAGTTATTTTGACTATAATATTAGCTCTTAATTCTTTCCTGTTTATGTTTTCAGAGGTTAATAGATATGGATAATGTCGTAATTTTCCTTTGCCAAGACCGTTATCAGCAATAATGCCTTAAATTTATGCTTTGATACTAATGATCAAGTTAAGGTGAGGGACATAAAATTATGAAGGCTTCGTTGGACTGCCCTGGGAGTCACAAGATTGAAGTTCATTAACATATTGCATATTAGTGCAGCAAAGACAAAGAAGTGGTGGAGTGGAGGCTCCTTTGTTTTTGTCCTGTAATTTACAATGAGAAATTCCTGATGTTTACCAACAGTGCATCCTTTCAACAAACACTGACAATAACAATGTGAATCAGGAAAAAAACAAAGGCGCATCAAATACTTGAGCTAAGCACTGCATATTATTCTAAGCTTAACAATACACAATGGCTGGTTGGACACTATACCAATCAGGTAAATCAAATACTCTGTCTTCAACTATTCTAACCATTCACTAGATAAAATAATGAACTGCTGTGGACTTCCGTAAACACTAATGCCAACTCTTTACACATATTACACACATTACTGTTTACACGGTTGTTTTGATATTTGCTGTTGTTACTTTCGAGGGTATATGTATTATGTATGGCCTATGCATTATAGGTAATAACGATACTATTATCTACCACATAACCTTATCCTTCATTCATCATCTCATCACAATTTTTTTTGTTAATGTTTCTGCTGATAACAAAACAAAGTTTCCATAATCTTTTACACTGTTACTCATTAAAACTACAAGCTGTACTGTGATGAAAATACCAGGAAAGGCTCAAAACAAAATTGAATATTACTAATTTGTGTAACTGACACGGGTTAAAAACCCGACATAGTACATAGTGGTTCGCCGCGCCTTTTGCTTCGCCACAAAAGTAACTTTCCACTGACTACTGCGCATAACGAAAAATTTGCAGTACCTTTTCATGAAAACTAAATGCGCAAAACATTTTTAGTCTTTGAATGTTTTCTTCTAAATCAATGAAAACTATAGTCAATGCACAATTGCACAAAGTTTGTTTTTGTTTTGAATTAAATCATTGTAGCGTTTAAAGACATGCTTTTAAACTTGTAAACGTAGGTGCATTTTTCGTTTGGGGTCTATGCCCCAAATACTAGCCGTGAAGAAGACTGTTACCTACTCGGTAGTAAAAAAACCAAATCAAAAATATTATGCGGTCTATGCACTAAACTACTACGTCAAACAATGCATGTATATATAGGTGCCATATCTTGAAATTTCATCTTGCAAACATCTAATAAAAATAAAGCCTTGTTTTACCACTATTTCCAACTGCGGTATGGTATACTATACTATTGTAGTATATTCTAATTTCCATTTTCCAACACATAACAATTCTATTAATATTTATGCATTGGATTTATTTTCTACAGTATATAGTTTATTACAGTCACCAAAGTTTTATGGAATTTTTATTCACTCTTTTGCTTTTCATATGAAATTCGTTTTCATCGGAAACAATCCCTATATTTGGCGCTGTGGTATAGTATTATAGTATACCTATGTACATATCTTATGAATTACATAAACTGTCACATTAAATATTAATGACTGAAATGAACCGCAATGTACTATAGTCATTTTGAAAAGGGACAAGTTACATCATTTTAACTTTTCATTCTCTTCTTTCTTCAAATGGAAAAACTCCCAATAACGCAGCTACATTTTCTGATTCCAATATTTCAAAGTCCAAATAAGATTTTGCTATAACAAACTCTTATTTGGACTAATAGCCAAACGAGGAGATAATCCTGTGGATCAACAATCGTCTACTTCCTTCGATGATGACATTGTTGTTCAGTTTGTCTCTGTTGTGTTGATTCTCTCACCACTTCCCTTTTTCCTTGTTATTGTTATCAACTCAACACCACTCTACCGGCCAAAGCCAATGCCGAAGTGACGCATGACACATTTATTACTCATTTCCTTTGTA
>JAHZMV010004844.1:0-23323 GCA_027743765.1 Coecobrya sp. COE2 | reverse complement strand
TGAGGTACTGTCCATTAGGACCAGATTGTTTCAAGAAAAGCGGACCACCACTAAAATGGAAAAAGTCATGCTAAACAATGTCGTTGGCCATTCCCGGAAGTGGATTATAATGAAATAGATAATTTTGCCTTACCTGTCACCTCTGCATGGACTGTTCATTGGTTTGGTTGCACTGCAAATTTGGTTTCCTGTAAGAACATCGCGGAAAACTTGTCGACACTGACCATTGTTCATAACGGTGACATTTGTGACTTGTAACTCGGGACTGATTCCTGCTCGATCGCCGGTGATTCCCCTGAAACCCATGGAGTATTTAAATGATAAGTTGGATTCAATTAGGAATATTTTGTGGTAAGCAAATTGCTTGGCACTCACCATCCAGTTACATTAACGGCCTCTTTGACGAAAAGCTGGTCGAGGAATTGCCTATTTGGCAAGCAAATCGGTCTTATGGCATCATTGAAAGTAAGTTTTTCGGGAAGACGGATGATACTAATGTCATGAGTGACGGTGTCCTCATTGTATTTTGGGTGCTGATGGATATCTGCAGCAGTGACGTTGACAATTCTCCTATCCGGTTCTTCTTCCTTGGTGGCTCTTAAGTTATGAACTCCAAGTAAGATCGTAATATCCTCAGCGCCATCAGTACAATGGGCTGTATATAAAAATGACGAAAATTTTAAAGAATTTGAGTGGAAAAGTAGTTACAAATGGAAGGTCGAGTGGACTTTGAAAAGTACCTGCTGTCAAGATGTGTTGGTCATCGATGATACTACCTCCGCAGAAGGACCTTCCATTAATTAAGAGAGCAACCATCCAGGGGTACTAAAATTTTACACGTCAAATCCATGAAGATATGATCCGAATGACAAAACAAATTATTTTAAATCTCGACTCACCCCGTTCTTTGGAGCAGGGGTATGTCCAATGATTCTGCTTGTCTCACCAGCAGGAGTTTCACCTGCTGCTGTTGTAATTTCTTCAGTTACGGCAGCAGTAGTATCCTCTGGTACAGCGGTGGTTTCCTCTCCACCGGCGGCGGTGGTTTCAGCAACTGGTTCTTCAGTCGCAGAATCCAATACAAAACTCCTTCCGCAAATACCATCATCATTGGATACTTGATATCCGTTATCACTTGTTTCATTTTCTGGCCTTACTACATAACCCAACTTCAAACCTCTGTAGTTAATATAACTGTTGGACTTGAATCTTACTCCGAACCGATTTCCAATAGATTCAACAACAAATGGCGTCTTTGCGTTAGCATCTCCAGCAAACTGGTCGACTTTCTCAAAGTCTCCCTCCCGCGAGAAAGCAACGTAGTCTATGTATATATTCAAACGATGACATTTATTGCGAGTTGCGTGTTTGACCATGCATAAGTACATACTGGTGAAATGAAATAGGAAGATGCAATAATTATAACGGTTCTATACCATAGTATCCGAGAAACCAGGCTTGTGTTTCCAAATCGAAAACGGTAGCTTGAATACGGGACCCGGGTGGTCCTTCCAAAACCCACTCACAAGAAGTATCTGGTGGGTAGTCCTCGGGATAATTGGGAGTCTGAATGGTACCATAATCCCACAAACTCAGAGTTCTATTAACGGAGCATCCTTCTAAAGGCCTGTATCTGCCTCTGAATGGACGGTTGTACTCAGCGTGCAAACTAGGGAGCGGTGAAAGCGGGAATATGGGAAGCTGTCGGGTGGGGAAACGGGGAACTGAACGGATGAAAGCGTTCAATTCCTTCTCCGTGGGGAGTCGAATTAACCCATGTGAAAGGGCCACAGACACCGAAAGGATCACTAGAAATTTCATGATTACTTGTGGATTCAACAACTTGCACACAACAACTCCACAAATTTGTCACTGGTATCAAGTCGTTTTTATACATGAAATTTTGATGAATCAATGTATATGCAATAATAACCATTATAGACAGTTGTATGTTAATCTTAATCATCATATTTAACAGATTCAAACCTTGATGATGGGTATCAAGTACTATTAAATTTCGGATGCTACATCCAACTACCTATCGCTTTATTCACCGAATATAAATTCATTATTCTTCGTAATTGTTTTGACATGACAGGTGTTTGTAGTTTTTGCCTAGGAGCATTTGTACTGTACGTCAAATTTTCTATAATTGCACTACTTCATGCGGCTATATCTGCTAGTGCATTTCTGTAAATATGAATATAAAGTACAAATACATGTTTACAACGTGATTTAGTTAAGTCATCTCTCTTTCAAAATTTATTGAGGATGAGGATAAACATTCTTGCAACCATTGGTGCACTTTCATTCTTACAAAATACCAAGTTTTTTTCTGCGAAACGAGAGAATTATTGATTTATGTATGTTTTTAGGTCACAAATAGTACAACAGTACGTACGTAATAGCAATATTGAGTTGAGCTGACACTAAAGTTTTCATTGCTTCAACCTAGCATAATTTAAAAATGAAATAATACAAATTGCACGTTTATCATATAGTCAAGAGTTTGAGTTAGCTTGCTGTACACAGCTCCTTAATGCTTGGATATGTATTGCCAACGCTGGGCGGATAATTAGGGTTGGAAATTTGGAGACAGTAAGCTCGTCCGTCCCAAATTTCTAGATCGCCCCAGTTGGAAATTATACTTGGGCCTTTGTCAATGCTCCTTTTATTCCTAAACAAATTATAGAAATTACTTAAATTATATAAATATTTAACATATTCACTAAACATGTTTTTTCATATAACTAGGAAAGGGATACCTGTTTCGAAAGATTGGAGACTCTGACGTTGTTGTAGTTTGCTCCGAGGTCGGGATTTCCGGTTCAGGTTGTCTCTTGTATCGAGGTCCAGAGATGGATGTTAACACAGGCTTATTAAAGAACGTTTTATAGCGACTTAGCATATGAACGGCTTCTGTCATTTCATCCATATTATTCATGAGATTCACTAAATTCTCGTGCTCAATTCTGGACGAGTACATGAGTGTACCTTGGTTATTGTCTGTAAAACTAATATGATTTGAAATTGTATAATATTGAATAATGATTTCAAATTCATAATGCATACTTGTATGTTTCTTTAAATTCCAGCTTACTAATCATTGGCGGACCAGGGGGAAGTAAAAATGTTGCTGATGATAGTGAAATAATTGTTCAGGGTCTGACTGGTACGGTATGAAAATACAGACGAGAAGCAATACGAATAGGCAGCATCAAAAACCTTCCAGAGTGCCCCCAAAACGAAATCCTCTTTTTCCGGAACATACTTTCGATCATCCGGCATAAAGTTGCCTAACGCGTAACGAATTCGTCTGAAACCGGATTCAATTGTACTTACTTTATGGACAACGTGTGTTATGTTTGGAGGGCATGCCTCTGTGGTCAGGAATTCAAACTCTTGGCTGGCATCACTTGCTCTAGATGCACACTCTTGCAGAGACCCCATTACATTTTCAAACATTCTCGTGTCCACTAGATCATCGACAGTGAGCCTTCCCGAATAGCCTGGTAGTTCCATGTCTGCATATTTTTTTAGAAACATGGTCAATATCGAGTTGACCACTTCATCTTTAACAATTACGTCAGGAGTTATGTAGTTGAAAATTTCAACAGTTTTCGCAAGCTGCAAATGAAACATGAGAAGAACATCTAAGGTTGTGCAGCGAAATTCATTGAAACTCCCATTTCTAATGTATTACTCACCAGTTTAAAAGACATGCTTTTTGGCTTTACAGTGCCAACATTTCCAACGCTTCCAAACTGCAATTCATTAAGCAGGTCCATAGTTTCTTGAATTCTTTCACGTAACTTTTCATCGGTTACATTAGATTGGGAGAAGACATCCCGCTTTTGTCGGTGGTGACGGTAATTTCGTCGGAGTGTGTGTAAATGAATGTTTGTCCCGTTTCGTTGCACATTATGGTGAGTTGGTTGAGTAATGTCCATTATTGTTGGGGAAATGGGGCCAGGTGTAGTACCAGGATGGACAGCACTATTGGAAGCAATTCTTTTGCATTTATTACGTACTGCACGGCATTTCGAGTCTGCGATAGTTTTAATACAATTTCCACCCTGGCGAGAATTCTTAGTTGTAATTACAGTGTAATAGTAATAATAGGAAAATAGTACAAAGCATTTTCAAACCCTTGTGCCTGAATTTCATATGGTAATTGTTTGTCATCCTTTCAGTAGGTTGTAGCAGCCTTATAATCACGCTGCCTGGTTTTCCTTGATTGTTGTCAAATCGCCGGCATAGTTTTATGGAAATATTGGAATTATTTTTCACCTGTGAACCAAAGTCACATGTGGCGTATGCTGTGAGACTGAAAATTTAAAATGGGAAATGAGACAACTGTCTAGAAAAACAATTTCAAATGCTACAGAAATAGGCTCTTTTCAATGTCTTTCTTTATACTGTTTATTCAAGCAGTGGCACGGCTCAGTGAGCTCCATTGGGGTTCTCAATAGGACTCCTCCTGGACATGCCTCTTTTGAAAATGAAAATAATTGGTTGTCCGCACAAAATTCGTAAATTTGTAATGCAACCACTGATGACGTGAGTAGAATTAAACATGTTAATAAATAGGTTAGTTTACAAAGCATTCCAACTTTTTAGTTGTAATAATGCACTTACAAGCTCGATGCGCTAACAAGCAAGTGTATATTTAAAGTAATTTAAGAAATTGGGATCCCTTTTGTAAATCTATTTTTGGCAACATAAAATGTGGAAAACAATAGAAAAAATGAATTTACTTTCAGCATTGTATTGATTTGAGTCAGATTCTTCTAAGTGATCCACATGCATTGTTTTGAATCTATATTCACAATTCATTGGAAATTCTTAATTAATTGTTCTCATTCAATGTTAGTTTTTTAAAGAAATTCAAATATCTCATAAGTTTATAAAACACATTTTATCAACTGACTGCACAGAATTTAACTATTTAGCGTAGTTTACATACACTTTAAATTTAGGCATATTGAACGAATGTGTGCTTATTTGTTATCACTAATGAGTCATCAGTTATTAGTTAATATTAATATAGGTATATATACTTTATGGCCGGTTTTATGGCTCAATATAACTTTATGGTTCTAGTTCAAAGTTCAAAATTTGCAGCTCACCACAGAGGAGAGGTTTAGTCAACAAAAATAAACATAACATAGGTACATAAATAAACTTCTGCTCTGTGGTGGCTCATAAAATGTCACATGCATATGACCGCAAGAAACCCGGAAGTGGAAACACAAAAACTCCCTGAGAAGTGCATCGTAATGCATAGCTATTTATCTGCATAGGTATACAATGTTTTTGAGGTGTTTGCTGGGAAATGTGCTGCTCATATTTTTCGGTACATAATGTATCAAGCAGAAGTAGAACATGGGTTTATGCATTTTGAAAACTTTCCGTTACGTTTTGTAGGTAAATGGATTACTCGTTGACGGTTTCCAGTGTCATTAAGCCAACCAATTTTCAGTACAGAATGACCATATTAAATTAGCCAGGTATAGAGACAAAGCGTGTTTTTTCGATACGCCAAAAAGTGTAATAGGAACGCTAAAAATAGATGCATTTGCCCATTCTCTGAGTCCAAACTCCAATTTTCCTTTACCCCAAAAGAGAGCATGAGAAAATGCCCTTGTAATCTCATTGTAAAAATCACATGTAAACGATAAATTCTCAAGGACAAACCGGATAGTGAAATATTGCATGTAAATTTTGTGAAATTAAGCTTTATTTTCGATAAAGGATATTTTGCACACAGAAACCCATTCTCAAATTATGTCATTGGCAAATTACCAGGAATACAAGGTAAATCTGTAAACTTTCACAAAACAACAACAATCAAATTAATGTCCATCATCCATTTGACGATACTCATTTTCTTCAGTTTCTGAGATGAACAGAAAAGGATAAATACACATTTTCATGATCAAATTAAAGTTTTAAATAAAATTAAAATAATTGCAACTACTTAAAACTCGTGCTTTTATTATATTTCCTTGTTTACTCATAAAAATTAACAGAGTGTTTTATGTCCATGTCATATCATGAAGGTGACATGTACTATACATTGTCTGTATATATGAATGAGGAAGGAAAGACGAAATGTCTAAAGTAATCCAGAACTCCACATCAAGTATTATTCCTATCTTTATTAGCTCGATGACATAATTTTATAAATGACATTTCGTACACGTTTCCAAGATCATATCCCTTTCACGTGTATCCTCGGGTCTTTTCAAAGGCAAACTGTGTACTCCACTGATGCAATGGATGAACATCTAATATTGACATAAATGTAATGTATTATGTAAAAAGCAAACAAGATAAAAATAACAACTGCAAGCCACATTTTATCCAGTACTACTACTTTTCCTTGCTAAAAGCGAAAGGAATTCATGTGAGAAAATTACATGAGTGCAACAAAGAAAAAAACAAAAAAATACCCAGATGAAACTGAAACTGGTTGCATGCAGTCACCGAGAAAACTGTACTTTGTTCCATACGTTCAAGTCAGCATGTTTTGAACATAGCCTAGCCTTCCTAGCGTGTGTTTTGATGGAAATGGGAACATAGATTAGTGTATAGACTGCTTAGCAAGGCCGAGAAAGTGAACGTGCGAATATCTCCGGAGGAGACGGGAAAGTCGATAAAGCAGAGTTTCGGTTCGGTGGTAGGTCGATGCGGTGGGGATGGCAGAGTGCGGCTCATAATATGAAATAGTAGTATGTTTCCTGCTATAAATACATAGCTCACATTGAGGAATGATAAACTACACAATATACATATACCAATGCTTGTAACTAGCAACATTTTTTTGCGATTTGATATTAGGTATATAAGCTTTTCCGAGATCACTCGTCTGGTGCGTGCTACTTATTGCAAAAAGACCTGACGATAACAAGGAATATTCGAATTCACACAACAACAACAAGGAACAACAATTTTTTTCGCAAGAAGCAACAACGGAAATTGTAGTATCGGAGATCTAACAACAAAACTAGGAGAGCTAGCTACCTATATCGATTTGTTCTACCAGGCTAGGTTTTTTGAACAAACAATAAAATTCTAAACCCTCTTTGTATTTTCGGTATTGAATCAGTCGTTTCTTTACCGTTCAGTGTTGTGTAGTAATCTTAGAAAATCTTTCATTCTGAGAATTACCAGTGAACAGAAAGAAAGTCAAGAGTGAAGTTGGTCGTGAAGCGAAAAAAAAAAACATTTTTCCTGTCACTTGTTTTTAGCTCTGTCACATATTTCTCTTGTTTACTGCCAAAAAATAGGATTCATCTACTCATCTTTCTCAAGATTGTTCAAGAGAGTGAATAATTTTTAAATAAAGCATATATACAAACACTGAACTTTGTATTTTGTCTTGGTAAAGGGAGGAAAAAGCTTAGGAGCAAAGTCCCCTACAGGTCCATAAACCATTTCTATCATCGTCGTTTTTCTGCGTGTGTAGTGTGTGCACATAATCTGTTCCTCATTTTATCGCACCAAAGACATATAAAAAAAGAACTGGGCTGATCCACAACTACAGAACTATTTTGCCCAAACCAAGACTTTTCTCTGTCAGTTTTACAAAAGTCACTGAAAAGTAAAGAACGCTAGTCTCTCAAACAAATCAACAAAATATTTTAATGTCAACTACGGTCGCATCGTATAATTATCATCACACTAACTCCACAACGTCAAATTTATGGACCAATTATTGTGTTCATCATCAGCGTCATCATTGTGATCACTTGCTACAAACACGGAGTAGTAAACTTCACTGTATTATTATCAACTGCAAGACAACCTAGTATTAGACTGCCCCATCGTTTTACGCAATTCAACCGCAGCTAAGTACGGACTCGGGCAGTAATCACAAGTTTTTTTTACCACTGTCGTCACGTCTGGAGCATCTTCGTTATCAAATTACAGCATTCATCTTCAGGTATGTCCTCCTGAGAAAAATCAATACGTGTAAGTAAATATATCGTAGAGTAATGTGGCTATGTTGGAACACATATCTCCAAATTTTGACCCTCTGGCAAACAGGGAAAAATACAATGCAATTATGAATCGTATCAAAGAAATTTGTTGCAGAGAGGAAAAAATAGCGTGTGCATACTTGGTAATACATGCAAGGTTAGATGGAAACTTGTGCTGATACGCATAAAAACAAAACTAATTAGGTATGAGTGAGTACGTACCTTGACAGATAAATCATGATAATCCTGTCAGTTTCACAAACTAAAAACAGATTCGCTTTTTTTGTTCGCAAATAATGGGAATGTTTTAAAAGAGTTGTTACGTAATTTGTTATGTATAGCATACATCCATGCATATTTATGTATTTTAATCAGTTACATTTTATGTCCTTGAATTCTATAGATGAAATTCATCTTCATTGTATGATTTTTATTGTTGTTCCGATTCCCATTACTTTTTCAATGAAGTTTCTTCTCGTGCGATAAATGTTTCCTAATAGCATTTTATCTTACAACTTTCTTGACTGGAACCACATGCTATTGTGCGTGCATTGATGCTGCGTTGTGGCAGGGATCGCATCACGTGGAAATTTATCGTAATTACATAGATATGGGTAGTCTACTCTGCACGAGGAATCATATAGGATGGGTTTTTGTTTAGGCTGAATTCGTTGATGATATCAAAGGTCACATGATTCAATCCGTCTTTCCTAAATTTCCTCTGGCTGAAAATAATATTTGCTATTTGCATAATCTAGAAATGAATTTGTGGGTTGTCTTGTGATGCCGATGCAATGCTGTTTAAACCAGATTCAGCCTGTGTATATGGCTCAGTAGTACTAGGTGATTATATAACGTGGGTGCTATAATCATTAACGTTATCTTAATCTTAGGTACCTATTAGGTGACCGATTTGGTTAAAGATTGGCCTACGTGTAAACCCAGTTTCTTCTTATTTGTGAGTGGGCATTTGTTAGGGTGTTGGCTCTTTGATAAAAAATATCTTTCTACCAAAATGTTGTATTCTAACCGAACCAGTCTGTCGGGTTCTCAGGTATTTAGTTGTAAGGTAGGATTTCTGGACAAGAGAGATTTTACTGAAACGAACGAATTTTAGACACGTAGCATACTTAAAACCTGTTTCGTTTTTTTAAAATTATTTAGCACTGCGTGAAACCTACATNGTTCTCAGGTATTTAGTTGTAAGGTAGGATTTCTGGACAAGAGAGATTTTACTGAAACGAACGAATTTTAGACACGTAGCATACTTAAAACCTGTTTCGTTTTTTTAAAATTATTTAGCACTGCGTGAAACCTACATGCAATTTTAGTGCATTTTACAAGCAATAAAATAAGAATACCTACAGAAAGTGGAAAATTTTATATATGAATGTTCGTTATATTTGTTTCAATATAACTTTGGTAGCTTGTAAAGCCATATTTACTTAAGCATCAATGAATTTAAAATATCTTGACAAATACTATTATTCTTTGAAAAGCAAAAAAAAAGCAAAATATATAAAAACACTTTTATTACTTTTGGCTAAAGTAGGCTATAATTCCGCATTGTATCGAACGGTACGACTTGTAATTTTCCACGTCATGTATCTGTGATTGGGGAAATTTTAAAACCATGATGTTGTAGTTTCCCTATACCAAACGAACAAAAACATAAATTCAAAACCTTGTTTCTCTCACCAACTGCAAGTGCTATGAATTTCTACTATGTAAAATACTCCTAACCGTTGTTTATACTTTTTAGCGTTCAGCATTCAACATAGTATTCTTTGTTTGTGTATTGACAATTTACAAAATGTGCACAAACAAATTTAGAAAACAAAGTGAATGTAGTCGTAAATTTTAAGCCACACTTCATTTACTGAATGAAATTAGTAAAAAAACATAGTAAAGTTCCACATTAGGTCATGCAACATAACATTTTCTCCGAAACGATGAAACAAAACTTACCTATGTACAATGTATTTACATAAACAAAACAGCTACTAAATACATATGTACATATTATTGCATCTTGGCAAATTATGCTATTTTTGTTTACGAACAAAATCGGAGGATGTGTTTATTTAGGTTGTTTTTGTTGATGTTTCCCAAAATGCTGTCGTCGAGTTTCAAACAACGTATGTGCATGTAATTAAGGGAATTGGACTAAGTATAAGTATAAATACTCCGATCGTGGTTATGCGATTATTTTTCTTGTCTCGTCAGTTCAATCACATATTTTCGATAATGCACCTATAGGAAGTACAACTTTCTCATCGGAAATATGCTTAGTAAATAAAGTCAGTGGTTTAAAGAGGGCAAGGGATTAAGTGATACCCAAGTTGAAAGTTCTATCTCACTTGTTTTATCATATGATAAGCCAATCAATTATATGTACTGTAATAGGTGCGCCTCGATGTTTGTATTTCATTGTCGATAGTCTAGACATACTATGAGCATTCGTGGTTTTCTTGAACGTCTAGCCAAAATCGGTTAAATTCATATACATAGCATGTTGCATGAACTTATGCAAAGTGCAACACAATGTGGAATCAAAAACGAATAAAATAATATTTAACTGTTCTGTCCAAACCAGATGCTGGAAAGAAGGAAATGTGCTAAAAAATTAAAAAGCTAAATCACCTCGGTCCGGTCTAACGAGTCTCCATCATCTCAGCATAATGAATGTCTTGTCCTAACTTTATTGAGGAAAATTTTGTTCAAGTCACACGTTAATGATTTCTACGAATTAAGACTTTTATGTATGTGCATAGATAGATGCCAAGCGATTGCATGTCGTCCTGCTATTTTCATGACATTGGCAAAGGTTGCCATTTCTTGCACGATTTTGTGCAAAAGTACATAGACTTTTATGTATGTACATACATAGATGCCAAGCGATTGCATGTCGTCCTGCTATTTTCATGACATTGGCAAAGGTTGCCATTTCTTGCACGATTTTGTGCAAAAGTGCATACAAAAAACCTCATAAAACTCCACTCCTGTCTTATTATCCTATAAATTCAGGCAGATACCACCTACCTCATACAAGAATATGAAATCTCTCTACCTCTCGGTCCTGGAATTTCTGAAAAATAGTGGTTACATAAAAGCCCTTTACTTAAATACCAATTATATACCGACACCACCCTATATAATATCTATTTTTATTATTATTTATCAGCCCATCATCTTCACTCTCAAGTTTCCATTATATATTATTCCAAAAATGTTTTACAATAACAGTCCATCCCATTCCAACGATTGGTTAAAAAATAAACCGTGTCATCGCCATCATTAGTTCATCAAAGTAAACTAGTAACCAAGGTCTGTTTGTTCCCGATATTTTTTGTCACACGCATGCAGCAGACACAATGAAAAACTCACTCAAGGCAGCCAACAGGACTGCTTGTCTACATGCGCACATTAACTGTTTCTCGTCTCAATCCTCTCCAAAACCATTCTCATACCACCCACTTCATATTTGTCGTGTACTTGAAAAACATGATGTAACATAAATTATAGTTTTTTATACATTATGTAGATTGAGAATACTTTAACGTATGTATTTCCACTCCAATATTATCATCATACATCATGCATGTCAGTGACAGACAACCAGCGTCGATTTTTGCAAAGGAAATAACATGTTTACGATTTTGCCATTTTCCTTACGACGCGACGGCGTGTCCTCCTGGAGAAGGCAAACAGCTGTCAAGCGCATATGATTGTGATAAATGAAGAATATGATAATCGTTTCTTTTTATAATCGCATAATGTGTCGTAACAGAGGACCGCCCCTTTATGGGAACACGTCATAAAAAATTGCTAGTACAACGGTTCAGCAGATAGATGTTTGATTAGAAGATATATGCAGATTATCAACCTGTTTTATTTGCTTAGCACGAGCAAGCAGGTTGGTTTGACTTTGAGGATTAATGCGCGCCTTATCTGCCAAATTTTAGCAGAAGACGAAGTAAAGTTCAATACTATTTGATATTTTTATTGCATTCATAACACCCGTTTCCCAAAGCTATTTGCACAATGATTGTTCTGTTTTAAACTCTTGGAAAGAGCAACAAAAAATGAACGCGTAATAGAACTTATGTCACTTTTATCATAAAAAGTTCATGTTTAAATGGATCTCTTACAAAAAAGGCTTGCACAACGCTTTCACGTGAGTGATCCAGCACATTGCCAATTGCTGCTGGAGTTAACATTCAGGATGAGTATCCACTCGTCACTGATGCTAAAAAGCTGAGTCAGTTGAGCGGGCGTATGTATCGCATATCGTATCAATTTAGCACTCCGTTATCAGCCTTTCGTATAGATGCAAGTAATATCAGAAAGACAAAAAAATGATTGACTATTTTTGACCGGCTCAAAAATAAAAAAAAGACTTTTGTGAAGTGGCCGGCACGGATAATAACACACATAAGTAGAAATTAGATACAATCAGAAAACATACCACCACCACCACCATTTATTTTCATGAAAACGCCAACTACTCATGTCTGTCATACTTTTAATTGAAGTTAATGCGAGCGGGAATACGGAGTGGTTTCCCTGAATATAGGTATCATGTTGTGCTAATGTCCAAGTAAATGATCATTATCAAGCGCACTCTTCGATGAACTAGTAATAAAAAAGTCAGATCATGTCATTGTCTCTGCGCAGACAGACAGGACTGTTTCCCATCGAATCATTATCCTCAACACCACTCCAACAGGGTCCAACAAACACAATTGTTTTTCTAACTTGCAGGATTTGGGAGATATAATGTGCATATAAGCCGATATCAAACATCAGGGATGAGTGTTATTTGATGTTGTATTAAATTGTTAAAATCTAGTGTGGGACAAAGTTACGTGACATATACTCGTTGGCCTTGATTATAATGCTAGCATTAATTAACTGACAATGTCTAAATTTTCCTTTCTACAGCAAAAAACAAGCTTAGCTACTCTTTTAAAGTAAATAATTTTCTGAGAGCATACAAGAGCATTGTATTGAAAGAGAGCAGAACCCCAAACCCTTTGATGCAAATAAAAGTCCTGGATCACGCCATGCAAAATGGGAAGAATTACATCCGTTGGATGGATAAATTTCGTTGGGCAAAAGACTTATTATGATGAAATTACAATGTACAATTCCCGCATAATGGGAACATGAACTGACATGAGAGTCATGAGAGCACTGTTTAAAAATTCAGGAATATAAGGCGTAGATAGTTTGTCATTGTTAGTGTACGCAATCATGGAGTTGTCAATAATGAGCTCAGAAACATAAGAGTGTCCTGTGTTTTTGAAAAGGTTATCTCTATCTCATATTCTTGGAAAGGTTTTGATTTTATGTTGTACGTCTCTTCAAATAAAATTTAGCGTCCATATTCGCTCCACTCTCCACTGAAAAACAAGGATCAAAGTCAATTTCACGTTCCCATCATCGCACACATGAGTTGCGTTTTAGCTTTCAGTTTGGTAGTAGGGTTATTTGTTTAACGCGTACTTGCATGTTATAACTTTACCTTTGGAGAAGAGTCTATCTTCCATGTACCTCAAAAACTATGTAATGCTATATCTGTTTGATAAACCAGCACGATATCATTATGTCTAAATTCACGTTAATGTTGAATCTATGTATTTTGCTGCTGAAGCTTGATAAAAAATTATAAGTTGCATTATTGGCTTTGTGCTCGGTACTAGCTTATAAACAAGCTTATAAGAGAAACTACCAAGAATGAAACCTCTATAGTCCATGCATTTCATTTATGAATATGTTGAATAAAATGTGATGGAGGTTTGCGTGCAAGGCTGGTTTTGCTGTCACCTCTATTGCTGAATGAAATTGGGTTCATATTTGAGCATGATCAAAAAAAAGTATTTATCCATCTAACAGGTTTGCTCCTTCCACTTTCAGTGTCAGATCCATTTGGACCTTCGGCAGACTCACTAGTGATACTGGTTTAGGCAGAAATTTTGAGTTCAGTGAGAAAAGTGTTTTGGTCAAGGAGTAAGGTAAGCGATTTCTTTTAACTTAAGTCACTGGTCCATATACAGGGTAGGATTTCCATAAGCTTCCAAATCCACTTTTAGAAACTTGTCATGTTTGGTTAACTAAAACGGAAAAGATTTTTGCATGAAAGCGTAACAAAGTGCTCGCATTGCTTGTGTAAAAAAGCACTTGTATACACTTAAAAAGTTTGTGCATTTTATACAAACCTCGTGTGTTGTATTAAAACCGGGCACTCGAGAAAAGTCGGAAAAGCGTATATTGTTTTCTCCAGAGAATGTAAGATTTCCTAGAGATTCTTTGCCATGGAATAGATGAACAAAGCCGAGCATTTAAAGGGCATTCACTGAGTTAGGGTTCCAGAAATCCGCAACCCATGCAGTTACCGTCAGAGTACATAAGTTTAATAAGGTAGAAAAGTATAGGAAAATGTAAGTCATCTAAATTCCACGTACCTTTCAGACGTCTGCAAAATTATTAGTATTCTTGGCAGGCAGTAACTGGCTCACCTTGTAGGAAAAAAGCTTCAAAATTAGCGAAAAATTACTGGCCACGTAGCGCCCGTCAGCAATCCAGCAGATGGGAATTTCTGCTTCGGGTTCAGCAAAATCATGGTATCCAGTTTTATCTAAATCATTATTACTTTTTTCTGCTTTTACTGAATAGGCTCGACTTTACTGCACCATCCAGTTTGAATAATCGACTTCCATTTTTAGCCCCACCGAGCCCCATCTCTGGTTATACAAGTACCATTTGATTTTATAAAAAAGATTAACAAGTATTTTATTTTTAAACACGAAGGATTTGTATAGGTGAATTCAAATTTTGCATATGTATATATTTTACCTTTACATGCTACATTATTAATGCATATAACAAGTAGAGATATAGTGTAGAGATTACTGTAGAGTAGACATCTTGCATGAACAATTACTTTTTTTTAAACAAAGGCGTAGCAGCAAGCATCCTTTCGCCATTATTTTCATTTTTTTCATGACTGCGAATTTAAATTTTCATATAAAATAGATTACATATACATTCATATACACTTCTCTAGCTGGTGAGAACAACCCGTTTAGAAAATTTCTATTCATCTTTTATTCACGAACTAAGACTATCGATTTTCCGTTTTTATATACGTACTCCTCGTGTAAATCTTATGTAATAAACACTTATGCAGCAAATGATTGGAAGGCAAAGCAATTTGAGGTTGTTGATAATGATTATGATGATAATGGATATATAAAATTGAAAAATGAGTGCACTGAATGGAATAAAATCGTTCAAAAGGGTGGACTTTATAAACTCAAACAGTATTTATGGAAATGACTACACACTTTAATGCTGGCATTCACAATCATTTGAGCCTACTTTTGAGCATTCAAGCGTGCAAGTCTCTGGTTAGTGTGTAGTAAAATTTGACAGAGAGTTAATTTAACATGTGCATAATGTCATCATCAGCATCCTTCGTATTAATTCTAATTTTATCGATCATATTTATTTTACGTTATGCATTCAAATGTACATCATGTACATTTTTAGGAATGTCTTGTTTAACAAACAAGCTACTGGATAGACACTTGACTTTAATTTAACACTTTGGTTTGTTTCGTTGCAGAGAATCCTTCTCAAACAACTGTATTTACGTAGGCATTAAAAATGGCGGAACTTCCACGTATTGCTACCAACAAGACGGTCTACGAGCGCTACATGCGTCTCCCAATCGATGACAAAATCAGCCAATTGACCTACATTTGGATTGACGGTACTGGCGAATACCTTAGATCCAAGACCAGGACTCACTACAGTATTCCAACTAATCCAGAAGGTTGATATTATGACCATAAAATATGACACTCAAATTGGAGCAGAGTGAATTTCTTACCATTGTTGACTATAATATGTATTTATAGAACTCCCCATTTGGAACTATGATGGAAGCTCAACATACCAAGCAGAAGGGTCAAACTCTGACGTGTATCTCTACCCAGTGGCGATCTACAAGGATCCCTTCCTGGAAGGAAACAACCGTCTGGTTCTCTGTGACACGTATAAGTATAACAAGAAGCCAACCGAAACCAACCACCGAGCTTCTTGCTTAGACGCCATGACTAAAGCAAAAGACCAACACCCATGGTTCGGTATGGAACAAGAATATTCCATTCTTGACAGGGATTTGCATCCATTTGGGTGGCCCAAGAGTGGATTCCCAGGCCCTCAAGGTAAAATAAATTAATATTTGATGTATTTTTACGTGATCTTTTGATGGCATCGTTTAAAACATTGGTGGTAACCAACCGGATTGCACATGTGCATTGTTCTATATGAGCGTTTCCTTAACATGCAATTTTATATACTTTTTACGTTATCGTGTATTTTTTCAAAACTAATTGACGGATTATTATGAAAATTGGTATTTTGCATCTTAAATACTTACTTTATCGACTTGCAAAATTATATTAAAAAATTCGGTTTCTAACATGCTGAAAATCTTGTTCAAAATTTTAATGCTAATTTTCAGCATGTTAGGAACCGAATTTTTCAATATAATTTTGCAAATCGATAAAGTAAGTATTTAAGATCCAAAATACCAATTTTCATGATAATCCGTCAATTAGTTTTGAAAAAACACACGATAACGTGAACAGGTAACCAATGCCTTTTACGAAAATTGCCCCCACCGGCCATCACCAATGTCTAGGCTTGTCGGGTTTTCACTAATTAGGAGTTTCCCTTAACACTGGTTGCATAAGGATGACTTGTTCAGCATGTAAATATAATATTATACTTTTTCTCATAGGCTATGCGAGATGAGAATGGCATCATTGATATTGAGAAGGCTATAGACAGATTGTCTCGTCATCATTTGCGTCACATTAAAGCTTATGACCCCAAGGAGGGCAAAGATAACGAGCGTCGTCTCACTGGACACCATGAAACATCTTCCATCCACGACTTTTCCGCTGGTATGAAATTCCTTTCAAAAACTATTGAGTAATAATCAGAGTGATTTAATTGAACCAAACAAAATATATGCAATCACTGTATTATTAACTAGGTGTTGCCAACCGCGGATGCAGTATCCGTATCCCACGTTCCGTTGCGGAAGAACGTAAAGGCTATTTGGAAGATCGTCGTCCATCTTCAAACTGCGATCCTTACAGAGTCACCGAAGTCATTGTTCGCACTGTTTGTCTTGAAGAGTAAAACAGCTATTCAACTCATCGTCAGTTTTGTATCGATCACAATCAAATAAAACAATCAATCAAAATCATTTTTGTACATATGATCCTAAATGTATACTGCAAAATTTCACAAAATCTCAACGAAATATAAAAAAACATTTATAAATGAAAAGAAATGGCAATGTGTTGATAACTATAAATCGTAAATCATATAACAGTGGGGAAATTTTTTAAACAATAATCTTTTGTAACATAAAAACTCACAGGGAATCAACAAATCTTTAAAAACGTAATCTTTCTGGGTAACTCCAATCTGTTCAATCTTCCTGTTAAAATTCATTTACTTTTTGTTTTAGTTTATACGGTTAATCAATGTATATATGTTTAAGATTTAAATGCATGACATGTTTATTACGTTGATAAAATATTAAAGCAATTCCATAGAATGGAAAAACGCTCTCCTTAAATCAATTATTCGCACATACTTCAGTTGTATATATATCGACTGTGGCGGCTGCGCCCAATAACTTAATCATATTACCGCACATCATCCAACCAAATCGTGCTCCCATTTCGAACTCATTAAGTTTAATGTAACATTTTTTCTTGTTACGATATTCCGGGAAACTTTTGATAAAATTACGATAACCTATGCTGAACCTCGTATATTAATTCAGAGAGATTACATCCTCACATGCCGAGTAGCTGCGTACGAGTATGTAATTAATGTAAACCATTGGTATAAAAAAGTTTTGAATGTTACCTTTCACTTTTTACATGGAACACTCACTGAATGCTACTTATAATTAAATATAACTGGACAAGTTCAATTGGGGTAAATGGACTCACTATGTTGCAACAAGAACATGGAAGTACTTACCAAACCAAAGTATTTTCATTAAAAAGCGAACATTAGCATTATTATCAATTATTAGTTTTGTTTGACCGGAGATGTTATATGTATAAGAACATTGGTAAGTTTTTTACACTAATTTATTGTACTTTATACATGATCGATTATAAAGTGACAGTAAAAATGCTTTTATATTTTATAGTTTTGTTTCAACAAATCGTTAGAGATATTATATTCATGCTTAGCGAGTTTTAAATCAGGGTAAAGTATACATGCTTTAGAAAAATTTACAATTAATTTACATTTAGTATAGATTGTACAAAGTAGAAGAAAATTAAGCAACCACTAAATACCTTATAAACATTTGTAAAGACAACATACCTACATATAATATGCGTAATGCTTGATTACAACATATTTGTATTTTTAATTTCCACAATTTTATTGATTAGGTTAAGTAACTAAAATATATGTATATTAGAAACATTGTCATAATCAAAATTACAAATAATAAATCATAAACCTTAATTACAGCTAGAAAATTTATTTATTCCGGTTTGCAACGACTGATTCATAATTTTTGTCTCATCCATCACTCAAAGTTCACGCTATTCACGCAGTACATCTTGAACCATTTTGGGATACCGACTTGACTTAATATTGAGAACGAACAAGCAGGTGTTAAAAATATATCGCGCTGCCGTATTCGTATTGAAAAAATAGCATGTCCCTCACCCAATAATACTTGAAAAGATGCGTTAAGTAAATCTTCATCATGACATTCAAGCGCATTTTAAACCAGCGTTTATGATAGGCGTGCATAGTAATTTGAAATGTCAATAATATCCTAGTACCGTCACCGTCATGGTATATGAGAAAGGAAAATGGAAAATTGTTGCGTAAACCGTCTTTAAAATTTGCATACAATCGTTTTAAAAGTGATCATGATCATTGCGTTGAAAGAAGTTTATTCGACCTTACGCGTTAAGTTTCTTGTGTGTACGACTACGATTTATATTTTGTTGGTTGCAAATAGTAATAAAAATGCGTATGCAAATGTAAGACAAAAAACGCAATAAGGTTGTTGTGTGCATCAGAATTTCATTAAATCTGTGGCGAAATAGTAATCTTTCGGTAAATGCAAGGCATACACACACACAGCACACACATTATAATATTTTCTAGCTGTAGTCTAGAAGTAGTACCAACCGTAGTCTTCCACATTTATGTCATACAATTTTAAATATTGTTATCTTATTTTGATGTTATAGTAGAGTTTGGACAACTTTATCTGGCTAGCTACTATCTAGCCGTAGACCTCGAAAAGACTTTTTCGCCTTGTATTTTAGTATTTCTAGGCACGCGCTATGCATATTAATAATGTAATGGTCAGTAGACACCTCATCACAGTTTTCTTGAAATTGGAAATTGAATCATAATAGCTATTGACCAGAGAGAGATGCAAACGATTATTGCGCATTATGAACATATATTTGACTACATGTTACGAAAAAATCAAACAAGCTTCCAATAACTGCTTTTCGTTGAAAATTTCTTAGGCATAGGTAATAAATATATTTCTGCACCTATTTTTCAGTTTGATAATAATACATCTCTGTCTGACTCTGATTGTTTCTGTAATGTCGTCTGTCTAAACGGCAGGGAGCCCTCCAACGCTATCCCAATATGATCATTGATCATTACCATCCGTGTTACACAAACTTTGAAATAATTATCAACGCTTTTTATGCAACTCCTTCGTTACGTGACCATAAGGATGTAACATACAAATAATTTTTAATATGCTTATGCTTTTCTGACCAACCAACCTATCTACCTAGTCACATTCTTGATGACACACATCTTGGTCTGATGACGACGCGTCTGCTTCTGCTTGTGTTACTGCTGCTGATGATTTGATAAGAAAAGTCAAAAATTGCATTTTTCAAACTGTATTGGATGACCATAAAGCAACGTTGACGTGATTACACCTATTGCGGATGGCAATGCTCGAAATGCATGTACTTTGAAAATGACTTGTGTATTTAATTTCAAATGTTTAACGCGTAAAGAGTTAGTTGACCAATAAGTCGTTGGTAGATGGGCGCAGCGTATGTATACTTAACTAACTAGCAGGTAGTAAAATTACTGCTACGGATGTAGTAATGCTTCCTTTCGCATAGCTCTGTAACAACTGTCGGTTAAAGTAAAAAGCTAAGTCTTTAAAATTAAATCCCTTTTAACGCTGCTTTGCACATCGTAATATGACAAATTGAAATCTTGTGATGGTGGTGGTCGTTGCTGATTATCTAAACTGAGCACATGCATATTTGTTACGAAAATTTGGATCGAAAAATTATTGTTGGTGATAATAATGTAACACGTATAATATTTGCTTGGTGTGTGCGCATTCGAACGTTCTACAAATAAACGCTTTCCTCATCCACACCACCCATTGTCAAGCGTTTAAAATTTGAATATTGTTTATCTTAATCCTTCCTTGGACATAACCATATTGACTATCTCCGTCTGAATAATGATGAATGGGTGAATTATACGTGGTGGTAATCACTACAGTTTATTTGAGAAGAGCATCGTTAAAGACATAGGAAGAGCCTCATCATGGGAGGTTTTGTGTGTCCTTTACGCATGTTGATGATCCTGTTCTTGTCAGTTGTATACTTTTGGACTCCAACCGCGCGTTGGTCACAATACTAACTATAGCTTGTAATACATAATTGCAGTGTTTTAATTGAACCTGACCTAAGGAAATTATAGGCATATAGTCGAAGGGGATTATCTACTCTTTCGTTGGAGGACTATGTTCGTCTGTGTGCGTTTCCTGTACGTGCGAAATAATAACCATGCATTTCATTTTGACACGATACTTTGTTTTCTTCCCTGATATGGAATAGTGGAGGAAGCTGCATAGCAATATCAGAGTTGATAGAACTTTTTCATACAACCAAACAGATACTTGAAATCCCTCGTGGTGTACACGTTTCCAGTGAAATGCTTGTTTAAAAAATGTTGGAAAAAACGGTTTCTAAATCGTAAGAAAAATTCAGTGACACATTGTCCTGGCTTGCTATTCGTAAACAAAATAATGCCACGGATAACATCTCCATTCCGGAGGCATTCGGATAGTTGGTTTGTAAATACTATCGTTGGCTTATCGTCGGATAGTTCAACAGCAAACAGGTAAGGAATACGGGATTATCTGTAAAAGTGCCATTTTTATCGTGTTTTATAGTAGTAATCTCATTTTCATATAGTAGCCTTAAGGATCAGGATCACCAAGACAGGTTGAATGGTCAACATAATGTACATCCAAACCCTGCAACTTCAGCCCAAAGGGCAGAAATTGATCGTCATGTTTCCTTTTTTACTATTCTGAGACTTTTATTATGGAAAAATTATAAACTTCTAGTCCGTAATAAGCTCAGCACTGTAGCTGAGCTATTGTTACCACTCCTATTTACAATTTTAATCGTGGCCATAAGGTTCTTTGGAGCCGAAACGAAAAGATTTGAAAATGCTACAATATTTGATCCATTCACACCATCCAGTATTCCGGGAACTATACAAACCTGCTGGTGAGTATGTACCTATAATCGGGGGAGCCCCCATAACTGTAAATGGATTTGATATGGAAAGGCCTAATTTATAAAGTGCGTTGAATTTTTATACAGCAATCAAATATTCTTTACTCCTAATTCTCCTCTCATCGGAAATCTTATGGAGCAAGTGCAAAGGAACCACTTCAACCGTAGTGATCTAAGTTATTCATGTCAGTTTATTTATTGATTTTCCATAAAAGTGTCAACCAATTTATCTTTATTTTAAAAGTGTCAACATATCCTCTGTCTAGAAAAAGTTAATCTTTGTTTTGTGTGTGCACAGTTGTTGGTTTTGAAACGGAAGATGATCTCTTACAAGCTTATGCAAATAGTTCCAGTGGCATGTACGCAGAGACGGCTGAAGGTGATTTGTCATCAACCGTTTTGGCTGGAATTGTATTTACAAGTGGACTGAAAGAAAATGGTTCTAAATTTTCTGATGATATTGAGGTGGGGCATTAGGAGACTGTTTAAATTAAACAATAAGAACACATTCTTTATTAGCGGAGAAAAATTAGCAAATCTCTAACTCACGATACAAAACTTTTGAATTATAAATTACAGTACAGCTTGAGATTTCCAGCAGCTCTGCGGAGTCAATCTGGATTACTGGGTGAAAGATTTACGTTTGGAATGAAGCAAGCTTGGTTTACCGAAATACTATTTCCGATTATCCAACCTTTTGGACCAAGAGCCAAGGATCAGCATACTGGAGGAGAACCTGGTACAAGCAAATTCATAATCAAAGTTACATTTATTTACGTGACTAAATGCATAATCACAAGGACTTATTTTTTGCTGGTAGGTTACTGGGCTGAAGGATTTTTGTATCTTCAGCAAGCAGTGGAGCGTGAACTTTTAAATTTTCTTTCTGTGGACAATCAAACTACACCCAAAGCACTTCAACCGTCTCTATTCCTTCAACGATTTCCATATCCTCCATATTTGGAGGATGAATTCCTTGTTGTCCTTCAACCATTTCTTCCTCTCACCCTTATCCTTTCCTTTATCTATACCGTCACCAGCATCTCAAAAACGCTCGTTACTGAGAAAGAGAACCGAATTCACGAGTCAATGAAAATGATGGGATTAACTAACTCGCTTCATTGGACGGCATGGCTTATTACCTTTTTATTAATGTACATTGTGAGCGTGTTCTTTATCACAATGCTCCTCAAAGTACATTTGGGTGAAACCTCGAAATCGTCGGGTTTGGCTGTTCTTCCCAAATCTGATCCAACGCTGATTTTCTTTTGCTTACTCGTTCATGGGTTCCAACTCATAAGTTTTTGCTTTTTCATATCGTCATTGTTCAAAACAGCTAATGGAGCTGCAATTACTGCTTCAGTATTATGGTACTCATTGATCTCACATTACATTTGTATCTATACTATGTCGCTTTCCTATAGACTTCATAATCCGTTCAATTGAAAAATGCTTTCCAAAACTTTCATTTTTCATTCCTCCAGGTTCATGTTGTTTCTCCCGTTCCCATTTCTACAACCGCGATACTCAATCTTATCCAGCCAAGTCAAGATTGTGTGGAGTGTTTTCACAAATATGGGTATATGCTTCTGCTGTCAACTATTTTGCATGTTTGAAGGGAGTGGTGTTGGAGCACAATGGCCGAACATCTTCAAAGGCGTCACACCCGATGACAGTTTCTGC